>JADRCC010564681.1:0-15688 GCA_019843855.1 Hylomyscus alleni
CTGTTAAAATTCAGTCACTTTATAAATAATCATATTCTTTAATATGTTTAAAACTATATTGTAGTCATGCTAAATATAGTCAATTATAGGCATAAGCCTCATGTAGCATTCTGTTTCATAAGCAAATATATAAAAACGGACAAGGATTATTTACCTCAGATATGGTTTGTAGACACTTGCCTTCAAACCTGTTAGATATGCACTGAATATGGTATCTAAGATGCTTAAACTTACCATGACTGACAGGGATTCTCATGTTAGTAATGACTTCCAAGGTATCCAAGAAGATAACAGACACAGCCACAAAGGACTCCAGTTGATTGTGTTAATGCTAACCACTGGGAAAGACTGCCCCAATGCCTCACCCACCCCTCTGGCATGGCCTAAACCATGGACATCCAAAAGCAAGAGAAGCAATTGTTCCACTCTGCTTAGACAATTTGATGTCAGTCCCTCCCCTGCTCCTCCTCCACAGGAATGTATGTGTCTGCCCCCATTGCCACAGAGACCCCAGGAGCTTGGATGAACTGTTTAGGTAAAGAGTATGGACAAGTCTATGTCCTTTGAATTGATACATAGCCCATTATAATTTATTCCTCTCAGGTCTGTGATCACAGTAACAGCTAAACTAACTGTAGCTTTGTCAGGCATGCAACAGCAATCAGCTTTTTCCCCTAAGGCTACAAGCACCTTATTACTTCATCAATTAATAACAGCTAGGAGTCTCTGGTTAAGAAAAGGAAAGCAGGTTTACATTTCAGGCTTCATTGTTAAAGGAAAAACAGGTTTCAGATGTTAGTTTTTACTAAAAGAATCTGCTTTACAATGACTGTTCTGAATAACATTTACTTATGCCTCTTGTAAATGATTAAATTTGACTCAATCTCCATAGAAGGCATAAGGATATAAAGTCTTAAAAAATTCTAGGGATCTCAACAATGATCTAAACTATGTAGAGATAAAGAACATTTCAGATCTCTTTCTCCCTCTGCGCTGTTATTGCCCCGATCCTTCAGAAGTTCCACATTTGGGGGAACATTGACTACTTATTACTCAGTCGCAAGATAAAGATTTTGCATTTTCTTTGTTTTTGTATACATATAATTTAAAGGTGTCTTTTGAAAGGTTAAAACATTTTGTTCAAACTATATAACCTGACCTCTGAACACACACACACACACAAATACACATATATAGATCACAGACTGAAGATTAAGGCAGTCAGCTTTCTAGGTCATCATTATGAAGAAGGACCTGATGGAGCACAGTGAGTGAGTTAGTAATTTCTAAGCATGTATTAATTCATGCCATATAAATGAAGGCATATCATGTTGGTGGGTATATAACTTAGTGAGCTTCAGTTGACCCAAAGCACATGAAAGTTCCTAGTAGGGAACTCTCCTATGCAGATATGTGCAATACTGATTGTCCCCAATATATCAAGTACCTGTGTAAAAAAATAGAGATGCCACATTGTGTCAGTATGTGTCCTAAGTCTTCATAGTAATATTGTGAATTCTGAGTGTTTAGAGTTGGCTTGGCAAACACTTTTTCAGTTTTATATTGTTACAAATTTTCTTCAGATTGTACTCAATGTATGATACAAATTCAACATAGGCAATATTTTAATATTGATGCATCACATTCCCATGGATGATTTACTTCATTCATTCTTTTATTTAATTATTTACTTAATCCTTGAAATATATAGTTTATTCTATTAAAAAGTACTATGTGGCTGGGCAAATCACTCAGTTCAGTATATAGTCTTCTGTGACTCTAGAGAACCCTGACTAATACAGAAATTGGTACCATCATTGTGGTGTATTCCTGTGACAACCTGACCATGTTTTGGGGAAGACTGTGGAAGAACTTTGAAACTTTGAGCTAGAAGAGCCATTAGGATGTTAAGAGCTCCATGGAATGTTCTATAAGTGCTTGGATGATAATGTTGAGAACAGTGCAGAGATGGAGGCCTGGCTTGTCAAATTTCAGAGGGAAAATTAAAGACTCTTATCATGGCTCTTGCTGTTTTGATTGTGAAGATTCTCTGGTTTTGGTTAGCTGGGGCTGAAGAATCAGCTGTGATTAGCAAGATACCAGATCTACTAAATCAAAACCTTTGCATTATGGGACTATTGATACTGGTTAGCTGAAGCTAAACAATTGGTGGTGATTAAGAAGAGACCAGCATCACTGAGGTGAAATCTTCTGGGAAGTATTTTCTAAGAGCACACAGAGGCTGCGTTCCAGAGATAGCCAAGGTCTTATCTTGTGATGTGGCTGGACAAGGGTCACCCAGGTGATAGCAGTTTTGAAGGCATGAAGGGGTCATGAAGAGCAGCTGAGGCTCGGCACTCTGAAAGGCCATGGAAGGCCATTGGTGAAGGTGCAGCCTCAGTTACAATTGACAGCTCAGGACTGAAGGGGTCATATAAAGGAGTTGAGACTTGGCCCCATGAAGAGAGCCTATGAGAGGCTATTGGTGAAGCCTAGTTACAGCAGAAGACAGCAGTGTTTTGGAGATGCCAGTACCAGGAGATGACCATCAAGAACAGCAGCAGCAGTGGAATACAAGCAACTGGAGCCTAGAAGACAAGCTATGTGCTACAAATGGCAGAGCTGGAGAATTGACCCAAGCCCTTGGAAGAGCCTAGAAGATGGTGAGTGGATCCCAGACATTGGGTGGTTGGAGTTTGATTTTGATTGTGACTGGGCCCTGATATTTTTCCCTCTTGAAGGAAGAAAATATTTTAGTGGTGCCTACAGTTAAGAGACTTTAAAATATGAAAACACTTTGAATATTAAGAGACATTGGATATTTTACAAGGATTGAAATTTTAATATGTAAGGATTTGTAAAGATTGTGGAACTTTCAAAGTCATTTAGATCGTGTGGATGAATAAGAAAGTAAGGATTGAGGCTTAATGGTGAAGTTTTTGTGTGTCAAGTTGAGAAGGGGTCAATTGTACTCACTAGTTTTGTGTGTCAACTTGACACAAGCCTGAGTTATCACAGAGAAAGGAGCCTCCCTTGAGGAAATGCTTTCATGAGATCCAGCTATAAGACATTTTCTTAATTAGTGATCAAGCGGTTAGGGCACTCCCATTGTGGGTGGTGCCATCACTGGGGCTGGTAGTTTTGGGTTCTATATGAGCAAGGTGAGAAGCCAGGGGAAGAAAGCCAGTAAGTAACATCCCTCCATGGCCTCTGCATCAGCTCCTGCTTCCTGACCTGCTTAAGTTCCAGTAATGACTTCTTTTGGTGATGAACAGCAATGTGGAAGTGTAAGCTGAACAAACCCTTTCCTCCCCAACTTGCTTCTTGGTCATGATGTTTGTGCAGGAATAAGAACCCTGACTGAGACACTTTGTGACTTACCTGTATGCAAACATAGAAGCTATTCTCTCTCTAAGACATGCTTTTCTTTACCACAGAGAATGAGATATTTTTAGTGGTCAAAACTATGTTCTACAATATTGAAACATCAGGTGCTACAATGCTATGTTCAGCTAATGTTCCTAATTTATCTCTGTCTGCCTAGCATACTGAGGTTTAGTCACTAATCTTGATGTAGATGTGGCTTAAGATAATGAGACTCATTTCTCCTCAAAATGTATCTCAAAGGGAAACTCCAAATTCAAAACCTAAAGCCATATTGACCCATATTAGAAGGGAAAATTAATCTGGACTACCTGGAAGATCAAGGGGGTAGGTATTGTGTGAGACTTTCCTAGAGAGAAGTAACACAAATATCTACTTACCCAAGATAGGTAAACAAAGACAGACCAATTGAATGATTATACCAAGGTCTAACTTGACAAACCAAAACACTTATTAGAATTTCTTGTAGATATGGTAAAGGGTTACCTACACTGGCAGGAACAACTCAAAGCAGTTGCATTACCAAAAATTCAATGCATTAAGGATGATGATCCACCAAAGATGCATTTCTAGAGTGCTATGAATGACATGCACATGGTGCTGCATGGCCAAATGAAGAACTCTGTTGTTTCAAAGACAGAAGCCTGGGCTGGTGGCCTGCCTGCCTGTCTTTCTCTCTCTTTCTCTCTCTCTGGGAGCAGGGGGCCTCCTGCTGAGGCTCGGGGTCCTTCTCTCACCCTTGGTGCTGACCTGTTTGCTGCTCGGCGCCTTAATTAAAAAGGAGGCAATGTATAAATAAGTTATTTTACTGTAGGAAATATATGCTGGTTAAGTAGAGAAAAAGGAGAGAAAAGAGAGAGAGAAAGAAAGGAAGGAGGGGGAAAGGCAGAGAAGAGAACAAAGAGCAGAGAAAAGAGAGAGCAAGAGAGAGAGGCGGAGAATAAGATGGAGGAAGAGAGCAAGAGAGTGAGAGGAAGTAAGAATAAGAGTAAGAGAGTGAGGAGGGGGCAAACCACCCCTTTTATTGTATGGGGTGTGACATTCCTACCTTGTCAGATGACTGTGTGTAAGGTCCAGCTAAAATGTTGGGAGCTTGAGGCATTGTCTGCCTGATAAAGCACACATCTCCTGCAGGGGCAGCTGTGAGGGGTTTGGGCTGAAATCTGAGCCATTGTTCTCAGAGCAATCACCAAACACATACCATCCATTGTGAACAAATTTTCTTTGCTCAGTGGGTTTCCAGGGTTCAGAGGTGGCCACTCCACTGGACTCCAGCTACCAGAACTGCCCACTGCTCCCCAGAACTCTTCTAACAGTAGTTGCTTACTGCTTCTATAACATTAAGGAGGGGATCTATGTACCTTGTGAAGTTCAGAACGTTCTTGTGGCTTATGTTGTTTACATCCAGAGTCTCCTGTGCCTTTTACCTCTCTCTTTTAACTTAAATATTACCAAGCCTTAAGGACTTGAGGGTGGAATGTTTCAACATGGATAAAATTGCTCCACAACAGGCCTGTTTGTTATTGGTCTAACCAAAGTGGGAATTGACCACCTGCTGGAGAATTGGAGAATACAGGACAATCCTGGATTCACCAAGGTTAGTAATATTCTTACTAAGTAACATGGAGACTTTGAGGTTTTAGGGTGACCTGATAGGAAGTTCTGTTTTCTTACTTGTCAAGCTTTCCAGTGGGGTCTAAGACCATTAACCTAAGACACAGATTCTTCTATTGCTTTATTGTCTCAGAATTACTTACAATGATGCTTTCTAAGTGTTTGTTATTTACTAAATAGTGCTGTATGCAGATATATGAATTACTAAATTATATGCTATTTAAATTAATTGAAGTTACATAGCTATATTCCTGCACAGATATGCTACTAAAATCATGTGTTATTATCATACTGCATATGTAAAAATGCATATTTATGAGTACATATGTGTAAATTTGATGTAATAAGCATTTATTGTCATGTTAAACAAAAGAAATATAAGACTATTTCAAGCCAATCTCTCCAATTTTGTTGGAACAATTCTGCTTTTCTATCCCATCTTCTCTTATTGAGAAAGTAGAGAACTGAGACACAGGGAGAGTGCATATTGGAAAAGCTTCCCCAGTGTTTTCTTGGACTTTTTCTCTGAAAAACGATGAACCTTCACCAATTTTTGTATGAAGAAAATTTACAATATTATGTTATGAGTTCCTTGAGTTTTTTGGTTTCAAGGACTTTCTGTGGAGAAACAGTTTTGCATTTCTTTTCTTTGTCTTAGAGAATCCCTTATTCTCATTCCTTTGCATATCTGTTTTTCAGTTGTTACTGTGATCAGTGTTTTGTTTTTTCTACTTAAGTGATTGATATGATTAATACATTGATCTTGTATTTTTAAGAAATTGTCATATATTATTGCCCCTGTGACCTATGGAGCTTTAGGTGTCAGTCAACATGATATACCCTAGAGTTAACTGAAGTATCATCAAGTGTTACTGTGCCCAGATGAAGAAGGATGGAAGGTAGGCTATGAGAGATTGTGTTGATTGATGATTGGTGTGGGAAGGCTCACCCACTAAGGTGGCAATATCCTTAAGCAAGGGGGCTTGGGTTGGATAAGCGAGCAAGTTGAGCATGAGATAGTGAACACACAAGAGCAAAAAGTCAATAAACATTGTTTCCTCATGATTATTGCCTTGAATTTGTAGTTTGAGTTTCTAGCCTAAGTTCTCATAGTGATTGATTGTCATCTGGCAGTATCAGGCAAAGAAACACATTCACTACCTGAGTTGCTTTTAGTTAGTATTTTTTTCAGCAACAGAGAAGGCAGTTATAAGAAAAAATTAGTAGCCCAAAAGTGAGTTTGTTATTGCAAAGAAACTGGGAGTGTTGACATTGGAAGAATGTGGAGGATATCAAGACTTTACAAGACCAAAGGCACAGAAAACTATCCACAGACCTTAATGAGACAGTCTTGGAGGACCTGGAAAATCATAGTGTTGAGGATAATGCAGAGAGTGGATGTCAAGAAAACCACATTATCATTTTAATAGATAATGAAAAGCATTTTACAACATCCATCGTGGCTTAGTGATAAATGTAATAGTCAATGTACAGATAAAGGAAAAATACTTCAAGATAATAAGAGTGTATAGGAGGAATATTGCCAACACCATCCATAAAAGAGTTTGAAGCAATCAAGATGAAGACAGACATGAATCACAGGTGTCAACTATATCCACTAATTTACAATGTAGTAAGCTTTAAATACTAGCTGGAGGAATGAGGCAAGAGAGGGGTATTAAGGGAATGCAAATATGGAAATATGAAGTTGGAAGATAGCAATGGATATCCCAAAAGTTCTACAGGAAACTTCTAGACCCAATAAGCTAATTCAGAAATGAGGTTGGATACAGAATTATCCTGAACAAATATATAGCCTTTCTATACACAACATACAAACATACAAAAAGATGTTGAGCACAATACCCTTACAATACCATCAAAGAAAATTAAATGCTTAAACCTAAACAAGTGAAGGACATCTACAATGATAAAGCATCAGATGCTAACAAATTGGTGGATTTAGTAATATGAAAAAGATCATTTTACATAAAGCTAATTATTTGAATCCTTGCTAATATCCCACATCATTCAGAAATAGAAAATTCTATCCTAAAACATATATGGAACAAGAAAAGTTCCTGGAGAGGCAAACAATCCTGAAACACATAAACAGTTCTGGAGAGATCAGTTCTGGAGAGATTAACGTTCTATATTTCAACATATATTACAGACCGATAGTGAAAAAAAGAAAACTGTACTGACACAAAAACAGACATGACAAACATTGGATTTAAGTAGAACACCCAAACATGAGTATGTGTAATCTCAGCTATTTAACACCCCATCATGATACCAAAAATAGCCTGGCAGTGATGGCATACATCTTTAATCCTAGCATTTGTGAGGCAGGTGGATTTCTGAATTCAAGGCCACCCTAATCTACAGAGTAAGTTCCAGGACAGCCAGGGCTATACTGAGAACCCTGTCTGGAAACTTCAATCTCCCCCGGCACTCAAATGACTCCAAAAATATAAACTGGAGAAGGAAAATAAGTGTTCCTGGGAAAACTCAATGTACACTTGCAAGAGACCAACCATATTTTGAAAGGTTAATTTTAAAATGCTTCATAGAAGATATCACATATTTGAAATACCTAGTATGTGTATAGAAAATATCATTTTCATCTATCTAATGTACATACATATTAGAATATTCAGCCATGTACTATATATCTCATATCACACCATGATATGCTATATATATATGTATATATATATATACATATATATATATATATATATATATATATATATAATTATTGGATGCTGCTTCTTCATGTTGCAATTATGTATCAAGTTAGTACTCCAGGAAAAACTGCTTTCTTAGGGAGTTGCCTAGACATGCCAGATAATATTGTAAGTGCAATGTGATTCATTTTAATACAACTATAATGGAAGTATGCATGTGGTGTGTGTGTGTGTGTGTGTGTGTGTGTGTGTGTGTAATGTGGTTTTGGGTTTGTAGTCCATGACAGATAGATGTGAAATAGAAAAAAACATTTGGGGGACACTTTTTGCTTCATTATGTGGTGGTCAAGGTCAGGCTGCCAGCATTCCACACCATAGTCATTTATTTTCGCAATGAGGCATCTCTTGTGCAGTCACATAAGATTAGTAGGAACATTAATTCAGCAATATATTATCTCCTACTCACATAGTCATCTTGTCTAGCATATTGTCATATAAGGATAGAAGGAACACATGGTATTTTAATAAAAACTATTTACAAATGAACATAATTTACTGCCCTTCCCCCCATCCACCAACTCCCAGACACATACACTTCTTTTGGAATTTTGAGACGGGGTTTGTCTGTGCATCCCTGGCTGTCCTGTATTTCTCTTTGAGGCCTGACTGATCTCAAACTCACAAAGATCCACCTACTTCTGCCTCCTGAGTGCCTGGATTAAAGACATGTACTACCATGCACTACTCTCATCCATTATTGTTCTTGTTATTTTTAGATTGTCTTAGTTTATTCCAAGGACTAAACACTTGTTCATAATGGTTTTTCAGAAAAAAATGATGCCAGAGAATTTTCTTACTAGTCAAAGTTGACTGTTGCAAAGCTTGATGACCCTAGTTCAATCTCTAGGAGACCTGTATGACTTCTACATTTTCCTGCTATTTCTACACCTGGACAGTGGCATACACACAGGCACATGAACACACACGCATACACACACATAGACACACACTCACACACTAACACATGTTTAAATGATTTTTAAATGAAAAATGACCAATGAAGTCACTTGCTGAAAAACTTAACCACCTGGGTTTGGTCTCTAGAACACATATAGAGAAAGTAATAATTGACACTTGTAAGTTGCATTCTGAGTGAGAAATGCACACTCTGGCACAAGACTATACACATAGAACATTTTAAAAAGTTAAAATTACAGGCTGCAGAAGCAGCAAGGCGGTTTGGACAGTATCCTTTCTACTTCCATCTACAACTAGTAGGGATGGCTGATTCACAGTCAGCTGTGTACATTTCCCCCAGGTGGAGAGCTTGTCTTCAGGGAGTGCTCTGACCCCAGAACTCAGAGGAGATCAACATTTTCTTTCTTGTGACTTTCTAAGTTGGGACCTGGCAGGAGGCACCTGATGCAAAAGCTGCAGTGCAACTGGGACAGGGTCCTTCATTCATCCATCTGCACCCAGGAGGGACAGCTGATCCACAGCCCTGTCTCTAAAATATCAGAGATTAACAGAAGGGAAAAGGCAAATGCAAGAATCTTACCAACAGAAACCAAGACTACTTGGCATCATCAGAACCTAGCACTCCCATCACAGCAAGTCCTGGATACCCCAACACACCGGAAAAGGAAGATTTGGATCTTAAATCTCCTGATGGTGATAGAGGAATTTAAGAAGGACATAAATAACTCCTTTAAAAAAAAATGAGGAGAACACAGGTAAACAGGTACAAGCCCTTAAAGAGGAAACACAAAAATCCCTTAAAGAATTACAGGAAAGGACAACCAAACAGGTGAATGAATGGAACAAAACAATCCAGGACCTAAAAATAGAAGTAGAAACAATTAAGAAATTGCAAAGGGAAACAACCCTGGAGAGAGAAAACCTAGGAAAGAAGTCAGGAGTCAAAAATGCAAGCACCAACAGTATACAAGAGATAGAAGAAAGAATCTCAGTTGCAGAAGACACCATAGAAACATTGGTACAAAAGTCAAACAATATACAAAATGCAAAAAGCTCCTAACCCAAAATATTCGGAAAATCCACGGCAAAATGTGATGAGCAAACCTAAGATAATAGGTGTAGAAGTGATTGAAGACTTCCAAGTTAAGGGGCCAGTAAATATCTTCAACAAAATTATAGAAGTCCCAAAACCTAAAAAAAGAGATGCCCATGAACATATAAGAAGCCTACAGAACTCCTAATAGTTTGAACCAGAAAGGAAATTCCTCCTGACACCTAATAGTCAAAACACAAAACAATAGTCAATGCACAAAACAAAGAATATTAAAAGCAGTGAGGGAAAAACCTCAAGTACATATAAAGGCAGACCTATAAGAATTACACCAGATTTCTCCCAAGGGATCATGAAAGCCAGAATATCCTGGGCTGATGTCATTGGGACCCTAAGAGAATATAAATGCCAGTCTAGGCTATTATACCCAGCAAAACACTCAGTTACCATAGATGGAGAAACCAAAGTACTACATGACAAAAACAAAATGACACAATATCTTTCCACAAATTCAGCCCTTCAAAGGATAATAAATGGAAAACTCCAACACAAGGAGCGAAACTACATCCTAGAAAAAGCAAGAAAGTAATCTTACAACAAAACTAAAAGAAGGTAGCCACATGAAGAGATTTCCAACTCTAACAACAAAATAACAGGAAGCAACAGTGACCTTTCCTTAATATCTATTAATATCAGTGGACATAATTCCCCAATAAAATGACATAGACTTATCAGACTGGGTATGTAAACAGGACCCAACATATTGTTGCATACAGGAAACCCATCTCAGTGACAAAGACATACACTACCTCAGAATAAAAGGCTAGAAAACAATTGTCTAAGCAAATGGTCCCGGAAAACAAGCTGGAGTTGCCATTTTAACATTGAATAAAATGGACCTTCAACCTAAAGTGATCAAAAAAGATAAGGAGAGGTACTTCATACTCATCAAAAAGAAGATCTACCAAGATTAATCCTCAGTTTTGAACCTTTATGCTCCAAATTCCAGGGCATCTACATTCATAAAAGAAACTTTCCTAAAGCTCAAAGTACACATTGCACCACACACAGTAATAGTAGGAGACTTCAACACCCCACTCTCTGCAATGGACAGATTATGGAAACAGAAATTAAACAAAGACACAGTGATACTAACAGAAGTTAGGAAACAAATGGATTTAACAGATATCTATAGAACTTTCTATCCTAAAACAAAAGGATATACCTTCTTCTCAACACCTCTTGGTACCTTCTCTGAAACTGACTATATAATCAGTCACGAATCAGGCCTCAACGGATACAAGAAGATTGAAATAATTCCTTGCATCCTATCAGATCATCATGGACTAAAGGTGCTCCTCAATAGCAACATAAACAATAGAAAAGCCACATTCGCGTGGAAGCTGAATATCTCATCCTAAAGCAAAAGAATATAACTGTTCTCAGCACCTCATGGTACGTTTTCCAAAACTGACCATATAATTGGTCACAAAACAGATACAAGAAGACTGAAATAATCCCATGCACCCTATCACACCACCACAGACTAAGGCTGGTCTTCAGTAAAAAAAAAAATCCAATGGAAAGCTCACATACACATGGAAACTGTAGAATGCTCTACTCAAAGATAACTTGGTCAAGGAAGAAATAAAGAAATTAAAGACTTTTTAGAATTTAACAAAAATGAAGGCACATCATTCCAAAACTTATGGGACACAATGAAAGCAGTGGTAAGAGGAAAACTCATACCTCTAAGTGCCTCCAAAAATAAACCTGAGAGAGTATGCACCAGCAATTTGACAGATCTTCTGAAAGCTCTAGAACAAAAAGAAGCAAATTCACCCAAGAGGAGTCGAAGGCCAGAAATAATCAAACTTAGGGCTGATATGAACCAAATGGAAACAAAAAGAACTATACACAGAATCAAGCAAACCAGGAGCTGGTTCTTTGAGAAAATCAACAAAATAGACAAGCCCTTAGCCAGACTAACTAGAGGGCACAAAGACAGTATCCTAATTAACAAGGTCAGAAATTCAAAGGGAGACATAACAACAGACACTGAGGAAATCTAAAAAAACCATAGACTCCACTACAAAAGCTTATACTCAACAAAACTGAAAAACCTGGATGAAATGGACAATTTTCTAGACAAATACCCTGTACCAAAGTTAAATCAAAGTCAGATAAGTGATCTAAAGAGTCCCATATCCACTAATGAAATACAAACAGTCATTAATAGTCTCCCATCCAAAAAAAGCCCAGGACTAGATGGGTTTAGTGCAGAGTTTTATCAGACATTCAAAGAAAACATAATACCAATACTCCTCAAACTATTCCACAAAATAGAAACAGAATGTACTCTACCTAATTCATTCTATGAAGCTACAATTACTCTAAACCTCACAAAGCTAAACCTGACAAAGACCTAACAAAGAAAGAAAACTTCAGACCAATTTCCCATATGAATATTGATGCAAAAATATTCAATAAAATTCTTACAAACTGAATCAAAGAACACAACAAAACGATCATCCATCATGATCAAGTAGGTTTCATCCCAGGAATGCAGGGATGGTTCAATATATGAAAATCCATCAATGTAATTCACTATATAAACAAACTCAAAGGAAAAAAAAAACACATGATCATCTCATTAGATGAACAACAATATGAACTAACTAGTAGCCTCAGAGCTCCCAGGGACTAATCCACCAACCAAAGAGTACACATGGTGGGACTCATGGCTCCAGCAGGATATATATAGCAGAGGATGGCCAAGTCAGTCATCAATGGGAGGAGAGGCCCTTGGTCCTGTGAAGGTTTTATGCCCCAGTGTAAGGGAATGCCAGGACCAGGAAGCAGGAGAGGGTGGGTTGGTGACCAGGGGGTAGGGGGGAGGTAACAGAGTTTTGGTTTTTTTCATAGGTGAAACTGGGAATGGAGATATCATTTGAATTATAAATAAAGAAAATATCTAATAAAAAGTTAAAATTAAAAAGCAAAGAAATAATCAAAATATTGAGAACATATGATATTATCAACTGAAATAGATTGTAGAATATTGAAAAAAGTTATTGTTCATCAAAACAAAGACTTTCCCATTTATTTAACATGTACAGTGATCAAAGTCTTTATATTTTACAGTTCATGCATGCACACATGGATAGATTAACATTGCTTTGAGATTCAATATAAAGTCTGCTACAGACATTTCCTTACTTTGATGCAACATGCCTACATAGTATTTCCAATAATATATATTCTTTTTTTTAAGATTTATTTTATGTGTGTGAGTATACTGTAGCTGTACAGATGGCTGTGAGCCATCATTTGTGTGGCTGCTGGGAATTGAACTCAGAACCTCTGCTGGTCCAGCTTGCTCTGGCATAACTCACTGTAGCTGTGTTCAGACGCACCAGAAGGGGGTGTGAGATCTCATTACAGGTGGCTGTCAGTCACCATGTGGTTGCTAGGATCCAAACTCAGGACCTTTGGAAGAGCAGTCAGTGCTCTTACCCGCTGAGCCATCTCACCAGCCCATATATATTCTTAATTCATATTATTCTTTGTTCTCCTAAAATAGATTGAAAAATATTATTATTACAATATTATATTATTACAATATTATATAGGAACATGGAGTTTGGGTCAATCTAATCTGTATTACAATATAATAAACATACAGTAGGCTCCATCACATAGCTTCCCAACCTATGAGGGTTATAGATCCTCTTGTGGTTCAAAGGACAATTTCACAGGGATGCATACCTAATATCCTGCACATCAGATATTTACATTGCAATTTGTAACAGTGACAATCTTACAGCTATGAAGTAGCCACAAACTGATTTTATAGTGAGGGACTCCAGAACACAAGAAACTGTACTGAGGGTCAAAGCAATGGGGAAGTTGAAAACTACTGCTTTATAACTACCTCCGTAACACTTTGAGTTTGAAATATCCTCTCAAATATTCTGTGATAAGTAGTGGATCCCAAGCTGACCATGCTACTTTGCAGATTGTAGTACCTTCAGGAAATGGAGTCTCCTTGGAGGAAATGAATTACTGTGGAGTACTTGAAGTTTTATAGATGATGATGATGTCTATTTTCCATGATTACTGACCTCAGACTCGATTCTGGAGCTATACTCCCAGCACTGTTCCATGCCTTTCCTGGCCATAATGTAGGATTTACCCTGGAGTTATAAGCTAGAGTATACATTTCATTTCTTATATCACCTGTTGTCAGGTATTTATTTGTTGTAAAGAGGCAGTAACCAAAACAACTGCCTTACATTCCCTCTGGGGACAGAAGTATATTTTTGTGTGACTAATTTTTAATTTAAATGATCAGACTCATGAAAGTCAATCACTATTGCAAATCAGTGCCACGTACTACTTTATACCCAACCATTTAGCCTTGTGCTTCCCATGGATCTGTAGTTACAGATATTGTGAGCTCCCATGTGGGTGCTGGGACAAGTCCTCAAACTTCTTGAGTTATTTCTTCAGTCCTTCTTTTCTACAGTATGTTTTCTGTCTAAGGGAACCTAGATCACTAGGGGATCATATTTCTATTCATCATTAAGTAGTAGAATCTCCTTCATGTATGAGAATTGGCTTCAGGAAGGGATTAATTCTCTACCTGTATAACTAATATGTGGTGTGATGCTTAACCCTGAAACTATATGGACACAACCAACAAAATTTACAGGGCACAATTAATTCATGTATCTTTGCACAGTTATTCTTAAAATTGTATGTAGAAAAATGACAAGGACAAAGGTTTGAATAGGGGACTTGGGAAGAAATAGATGGGTGATGAGGAAGAAGAAATGTAGAGAAACTATATTTAAATCAAAAATGAATAAAAATAAAAATGAAAATTAGAAGTCCTGGCGCAAGCCTTTAATCCCAGAACGTGGGAGGCAGAGGCAGGTGGATTTCTGAGTTCGAGGCCAGCCTGGTCTACAGAGTGTGTTCCAGGACAGTCATGGCTATACAGAGAAACACTGTCTCGAAAAACGAAAAAAAAAAAAAAAAAGAAAATTAGAAGTCCTAGATCAGGGGTTCTTAACTTGCCAGTCACAACTCCCTTGGTGGTGGAATAAACCTTTCAAAGGTTTATCATATCATATGCTCTGTGTAGCAATTTTACATACTAATTGATAACTACAGGAAAACTGCTCTTATGAAGTAGCAATGAAATAAGTTTTATGGCTAGTGGTCAGCAAAACATGAGAAACTGTTTTCAAGGGTTGCAGTATTATGAAGGTTGAGATTCTCTGGCCTAGAGAAATACCTCAGTGTTTAAGGTCATTGGATGCTGACCCCGACGACATAGGTTCTATTGCCAGCATTCATGTGTTGGCTAACAAGTGGGTGTAATTCCAGTTCTAGGGAACCTGATGTCCTCTTCTGGACTCTTCAGGTACTGAGCACAGACACATCCAGGCAATCACCAAATACATAAAACGAACGTTAATAGAAAGAACAATAATTTCAAAGCCCAGAAGAAGAGCACAGCAGCCAAGGCTAGCTAAGATGAAATGATTTTTTTTTTTTTTTTTTTTTTTTTTTTGGCCTGCATGGAAGCAGCTGTGACCGTCTTCTGAACCAACCTGTTCAGAGACAGAAACAGCTGTATGCTTTGGTTAGAACCTCTCAGAGTAGCTGTTCATCTAACCACATCATCCACAGTGCTGATAAGTGACTTTTCCTTAATGTCTTATCTATTGTGTACTCTGTCTTTTTTGGTCATGAGAACTGAGGCATTGATATATGTGTCTTTTAGATAACACATCATGATTAACAATATTAACTACTTAACCATCAACTTTCACAGTATCATTTACTTGAATTTCAGCTAAGAACTAATGGTACATGATGAGTATAACAGAAGTATTTCTTTTATTTTTATTTCATTTACTTACTTATTTATTTATTTATTCATTTGTTCATTCATTCATTC
>JADRCC010564682.1:0-10034 GCA_019843855.1 Hylomyscus alleni
TTTTTTTTTTTTGATCAATGATTGAAGGTAGGTCCAGCTCAGTGTTAGTGGTGCCATCCATGGACAAGAAGGCGGGAGGAGCAAGCGAGTAAGCAGTGTTCCTCTGTGACCTCTGCTTCAGTTTCAGCCTCCAACCATGACTTCTCAGTGATGGATAGTAATGAGGAACCGTACATAAAAAGTCTTTCCCAAGTTCCTTTGGTCATGGTGTTTTGCCATAGCAGTAGAAGCTCTAAGACCATATGTGTCACAGTTCACTGTGGAACTTTATCATGGAAGGGAAGACATAGTGTTAGGACAGTGCGGAAGCAGAAAGAAGCTGAGTGGTGCTCTACTCAGTCCTTTTCATTTAGTCAGAGTCCCCAGCCTGTATAAGGACGACTCGATTCAGGATGGGTTCTCAACCTCAGATAACCCTATCTGGAAATGCCTCTTAGGTATGCCCAGAAGACTGGCTGGCTCGTAGGTAATTCAAAGGACCACCAAGCTAACAATGAAGATTGACCATTACAGGTTCTTTACAGAAAATCTGCAAGCTTCTAGAAGGAACCACAAAGCCAGATTAAATAATCACTATTCCTGTAATATAGTCTAGACAAGCACGTACATACACATACATGCATACACATGACACACACTTCATTGTAATATAGTCTAGACAAGCACGTACATACACATACATGCATACACATGACACACACACTTCATTGTGATATAGTCTAGACAAGCACGTACATACACATACATGCATACACATGACACACACTTCATTTTAATATAGTCTAGACAGCACGTACATACACATACATGCATACACATGACACACACACTTCATTGTAATATAGTCTAGACAGCATGTACATACACATACATGTATACACATGACACACATACTTCATTGTAATATAGTCTAGACAGCACGTACATACACATACATGCATACACATGACACACACACTTCATTGTGATAAGAGCCACATTTGGCCTCCATTGCCTGTTCGTATTTCAAGAGGCTGGAAGCAGAAGCAACTACTGATAGAGATTCTGTGGGCACTCCCTCTGAGAAGTTTGGTTGCATCCCCTTAAGTTTTTGAGTTCTATATAACTGTGTATGTATGTATGTATGTACAGTGATTAGCTTTAATTATCAACTTGATACAGCCTAGAATCACTTGGGAACGACATGGTCGGTCGGCCTGTAAAGAACTTTACTGAGTTCATTGGCATGGGAAACCCCACCTGAAATGTGGGCAGCAGCATTTCGTGGCCGAGCCCTGGAATGAAATGAGAGCTGGATGAGCAATAGCCTGTGTCTGATGACCTTTGCTGTGTGTTCTTGACTGTGGATGTCCTGGGACCTCTTCTGTCCAGTTCCTGCCCCTGGGACTTCCCTGCCAGATGGAATGTAACCTGTCACAGTGAGCCAGAGGAACCCTTTCTCTATTGAGTTGTGTTTGTTACGGTATTTTGTCATGGTAATAGAAAAATAAACTAAGACATTCATGCACATTTGTATATAGATGCATTTTAACGTGTATATATAGTGATTACGTTTCATATCCTAGCTATTTTAATATAGGCTTAGGGGTGTCTTTCTTCTTTCCTTCCTCTCTACTTTCTGCTTTGTAATCTGGCTCTACTGCTTTACCAGCACGCTCTGCAGTCACACTGAGAAACTCCTGTGTGGCCTTCCACTGTTCTCTGAACATTGTTCTCTGTGCACTGTTCTCTGTGCACAGCCATGTAGTCATAAAAGAGAGGATAAAGGTAGGGTTTTAACAAGATAAAATTTAACTATGGATCTTAAGGAACTAGGGAATTGTTTACTGGGAGAATATTGCCCTAAGGTCAACCAAAGGACCATAAATTAATAACATAGTACAATGTTTAACTACCAAAACTAAATAACATGTAGAAATTTAATATAAATTTTACTTAGACATCTTTAAAAATAATCTAGAATATTCTGTTGTATGAGATTGAGAAAATGTTCATCCTGTCCACTAGTTTAAAAAATCCTTAAGTAGAAATTTCTCTTTTTAAAAATTCCCTATATATATATTTAGTACTTCATCAGACTGTTATTTTTTTCTTCAACAATTCAGCATGGTTTTATTTATTTTTATTTCATGTGCATTGGTGTTTTGCCTGCATGTGTGTCTGTGTGAAGGTGTTGGATCTGCTAGAACAGAAGTCACAGACTGTTGTATGTAGCCAGACTTTAGCTACTTTGTGGGTTCTTCCACCTTCTCAACCCCCAAACCCTAGATAGAAGAGAGAAAAATAGAGAGGGAGGGGGACATTATCATTAGACTACTTCCTGCTGATAAGAGGCAGCGTGTTCCTTGGGACAAGTTTGAGCTTCTTCATCAGGATACCTAATTTCTTCTTCTTGTTTCTTCTTTGCACACAACAACCAACCAACAACCCACCCCCTGGGGCTCTAGCATGTATATACAAGAGGGTACTCTGGAAAGTCCCCAGAATTCCAACTGTCACACAACCACAGAAACTATCTGCAGCTAGCAAAATCACACCCCTGCTAGAGCGTGAGGCAGCTGCTGTGAACAGTCTGAAGCAGCCCCATTAAATTGAAAATATATTCTTTTAATAGTTTTATGTGTTTCAAAGAAACCATAATTCCACAATTGTCCTTACAGTTGTGAGCTGCCATGTGGGTGCTGAGAATTGAACCTGGGTCCTCTAGATGAGCAGCCCATACTTTTAACAGTTGAGCCACCTTTGCAGCCCTGAAACTTCTCTTTGACTATTGTTTATAAATTGCACCTCTGCTGTTAGGGAAGTACCATAGCCTAACTACAGCAAAAACTGTGTGTTAAAACCTTTTACAAAAATTGTTTTTCTTTGTTTATTAGTGTGTGAATGGATGATACTATGTGACAATGGGTGTACATGAGGTCAGAAGACAACTTGCAAAAGTAGGGTCTCTCCTACCATATAGATACTGAGGATTGAACTTAGGGCATTAGGCTTGGTGGCACACACTATTACCTGCCAGGGGATCATACCAGCCTATATGTGTTGAACTATGATGACCAATACAATCATATTAAAAACTGGAGACTTTGGAAAGTAATTAAATCATAAGAGCAAAGCTCCCATGGCCCTGATAAAACACTTGAGGGCTGGATGTAAGCTTGGATAGTCCTGTAGTCCCAGACTGGGGAACTGAGGCAAAATAAAGTAAAATAAAAATAAAATGTCCAGTTGGAGACATGCCTGAATTATAATGTAGAACCCTGTCCTAAAACAACCAAAAAGCATGGGGGGAGCGGGTACAGGAGGCTTGAAGGAATTGATTTACTGTTCTACTGTACCACCTAAAGAAGACAAAGACGATCTAGCATCCCTTTCTATTGTAGAACACAGAGCTCCTCTTGGAAACAGAATCGCCTCTACGAGACACCAAACCTCTAAACACCCACATCTTAAACCTCCCAGCCTCCAATACATGTCTACTATGCATAAAGTTCTTAGTCTACATTATTCTGTAAACACCTAGATCTTAAACTTCCCAGCCTCCTGAACTGTGAGGAATAAATTTCTACTATGCATAAATTGTTTAGTCTGTATATAGCAGTACAAATCTAGAAAGAGAGGTAGCAGGTTGTAGCTGAATGGCCAACTTTTATTTAAATAACGAATTGCTACTATCTATAAATACTAGGGCTTAATAACAAAATGATTAAACTATTTTTATGCTGCATCTTTTAATAGCAAGTCATTGAAGTATGACTTTTTCCAATAATTTAAAAGGATGAAAATGGAGGAGTTGGGGATATAGGTCTTTTGGTGGAATGGTCACCTAGCATACTTGAAGCATGCATGTCCAATTCCCAGGACAGCACAGAACTGGAGCCCATGGTATCCATGCCTACAACCCTAGCTGTTATGCCAGTACTTTGAGGTGGAAGTGGAAGAGTCAGATGTACAGATTTGGTCTAGGCTACATGGTGAGTTCAAGGGACATATGAGCACGACCTTACCTCGTAAGGGAGGGAGGAAGGGAATGAGGGAGGAAGGAAGGACAGACAACACTTGAAAACTGTTTTAAAGATGTTTAAGTTATGTATGTACATGTGTGTCTGTGTTGGTGTGTGCATGTGAGTGCAGTTGCAAACAGAGGCCAGAATTCTATTCTAAATATTTTAATAATTGCTCACTTTTTCAGATGTACCACTACTTTTTTCCTACAAGAATTATATTTTTAAAATCTTATACATAAAAGACAGAATACACTTTTTAGAATAAGTGTGTGAAACTTCCTCCATATTATCATAACTACCTAGACTGTATTCTAGAAATACAGTATTAATGCCAAATCTCATGGTTTTAAAATTCTTTTTCCTTATGGTGCTATGGTTTGAATCCAGGTTATTATACATGCTAGGCAAGCATTGTACTACTGAGCTATACCCTAACCTCAAAGCTTTTGAAAAGGATGTTTATTTAAAAGAACCATGGCAGGTTATTTAACAATATGTTTGGCGGGGCAGTGGTGGCATACACCTTTATTTATTTATTTATTTATTTATTTATTTAAAAGATTTATTTATTTATTATATGTGAGTACACTGTAGCTGTCTTCAGACACACCAGAAGAGGGCATCAGATCTCATTACGGGTGGTTGTGAGCCACCATGTGGTTGCTGGGATTTGAACTCAGGACCTTCGGAAGAGCAGTCAGTGCTCTTACCTGCTGAGCCATCTCGCCAGTCCTGGCATACACCTTTAATCCCAGCACTTGGGAGGCAGAAGCAGGCAGATTTCTGGGTTCAAGGCCAGCTTGGTCTACAGAGTGAGTTCCAGGATAGCCAGGGCTATACAGAGAAACCCTGTCTCGAAAAACAAAAAACAAAAAAACAAAAAAACAAACAAAAAAAATCCAAACATTATGTTTGTGCTTTACCTAAAATAAAGGTATAGATAATTGTTAAGTTATTTCTATTCTGTGTGTGCATGTATGGAAGTCAGAGAGCAACTTTGTGAAGTTGATTCTCTCTTTCCACCATGTGAGTCCTGGGGATTAATCTCACATTGCCAGGGTTGGTGTCAGACACCTTTACTCACAGAGGAACCTAACTAACCCTAAATTTCTTGTTTTTAATTGCATGTATGGATATGCCTGTGGTGGGGCACATGCATGTGAGCTGGTGCCATGGAGTCCAGTAGAGGGCAGTGGATGCACTGGAACTGTAGTTAGTGGCTGTTGACAGCTGCCTGATACAGGTGCTTGGACCCTAACTCAGAGCCTCTAGAAGAACAGTTTGTGCTCTTAACCTGAGCCGTCTCTCCAACCCCTTTAAATAATTTTAAAGCTTTTAGTAAATTGATACTTTAATGTGGTTGGTAAGACATGGAATTTTAAAACATTATCATTTGCTGTTATTTGCCTCTATAACTGTGACCTATAACTGTAACTCTCTAACACACCTTCTGTTTGCTTTTCATTGACAGCTTGAACATTTTTTAGAATCAATTAAGTGGTTTCTACTTAGTGACAGTATTAACAGCTTATCTATTTCACACTCAAAAGAACAATTAGCAGTCTATCACAGTTTTATTACTTGATATCTTCAATATTTTAGAAAATTTTACTGTTCTTTACATTTGGTTTTTTGCATTGTAATGCCACATAAGTAAATGTCTCAGCACCATTGGCTTCTACAGTGCAGTGAGGAACTGTGACAGTACAGTCACGTGGTCTCACAGTAGGGATAAGTTCTGAGAAGTACATGGTGAGGCAGCTTTATTGTTGTGCAAACATTATTTATTGAACTTGTAGGCAGGGTAATCTTATGAGACCACTGTGACATATGGAGCCTGTTGGGAAACATCATTATGTAACACATGACCATAAAAATAGAGAGGAAACCTTTAAAATAGCATATTATAGGCTTGGGATGTAGTTCAGTGAAGTGTTTGTCTAATGTACAGGAAGTTGTGGGTTTGGTCCCAGTACCAAGTAAACTAAGCAGCTAGCACAGGTCTAATGCCAGCACTCAAGAAGTGCAGGCAGGAGGTTCCGATGTTCAGGGTCATTGTACATCATAGAACGTTCAAGTTTGAACTACATGAGGCCCTGTCTCAAATAAATAAAGAGCATATGAATCAAATAGTGGATCTTGTACTAAGGTTTGGATGAGACGAAGGATTAGGCCTCAGAGAAGAAAGCAAGAAGAAACACTGGGTCACTGTTCATCCCAGTGCTGAAGCAAAACATCAGCAGGTATGTCCGGCCACTTACTGCATCCTCTAGGAAGAATAACTTTAGAGATTCAAGATCTGTTGCTAACCCTGTTTTTAATAATAGCTTTGATGTGCTTAAGCCAACTTCAATATTGACTTGCTGTATAATCCAAAAACATCTGATAGGAAGGGTGTGACAGTCTTACAGAGGCTGTAGTTACATGTGGTCACCTGCTTTGAGGAGACTACACATGTCTCATTCCAACTTGCATTGTTTGTTCTGTCAGCACATGCTACTTCTAATGTCTGGAAATACCAAAGAGCAGTCCTGGCCGGCTCTGCGTACTCCGTGTGCTGATGGCCTCAGCACACTCCTCACTGTGTTGACGTGTATAGTTTGGTTGCTCATGGAAACTTAAGTGGTAATTATCTCATGGCATTGCCTATGTACTAGTATGTATATGATGGTAAAATATTTATTACTAAAATAGTTCAACATACTATTTCCTTATTTTAAAATTTTTAATAGCAATTAAAAAAATTTAAGTTATTAGTGCTTTGGAAAAATAAGCAAGCTTTAATTTCTAAAAACTGATAAATGGGAAAGAAAACATTGATTCAGAGAATTATTAAAATCACTCATAAATGTTATAAGAAAGTTGAACATTCTGATGTAAAAGGTAGCAATACTTTATAATAAAATATTTTATATTAGAGAGAAAACAGACTATTTTTTAGTACTATATAATAGTATTTGTTAGAATGGTCTGAATACTTTTAGGGTATGTGAAGAAGTAGTAGTTCTTAGTAAAATAAAATGCTTTTAAATTCTAGGGATGAGTCTAAGACTTTGTGCATACTGGGCAGGCAATCTACCACTGTGCTATGACTCTAGTCCTCTTTACTAAAAAAAATTTTTAATATTTATTTATTTATTATTTATATGTGTCCACTGTAGCTGTCTTCAGATACAACCAGAAGAGGGTATTGGATCCCATTACAGATGGTTGTGAGCCACCATGTGGTTACTGGGAATTGAACTCAGGACCTCTGGAAGAGCAGTCAGTGCTCTTAACCACCGAGCCTTCTCTTCAGCCCCTACTAAATATTTTTTTTTATGTTGAGAAGAAAGAATAGATTTTTGAAAAGTAGATTTTTAATGACACCCATAGCATATAGCCTGAGACAGGAGGATTGCTGCATGAAGCCCAACTTGTGCTATACAGTGAGTTCAGCACCATGCCTTCAAAGCAAGACTTTGTTGCAAAGAAAAACAAAGAACTGATGTAAGCCAGGACCATGTCCCCTTATGAAAGCCTGCAATCCTAGCGACTCAGGAATCTACCTGCCTACAGAGTGAGTTCAAGGGCAATTTGGGCAGTTTGCCTCTAATGAGGGCGGGGCTTGTAACTCAGTAAGAGAGAACTTTCCTATTGGCTGACAAGTCCAGGATCATTCCCCAGTGAAGAGGGAGGGAGCTAGGGAAGGAGAGAGGCAGAGAGGGGGCTGGGAGTGGAGAAGAGTAAGGAAAAAGGAGGAAGGAGTCAAGGAAGACCCCACAATGAGTGGGGGCACATGATAGCAATTATAATATATATTGGGCAAAATTACAGCTACTTTTCATGAAGTCTTTTCATTCTGACAATTCTGAGTACTTTAAAAACACTAATTAAACTTCTCAAAACCCTCGTGATACATATAATTTAAATAATTAGATATTTCATATAAAAAAACAAACCTAAGAGAGTCAAAGTTATTTATCTGTGATCACACAGTATTTAACTGATGGAAACTGAGTAATTCTAAATTCCTGTGAATCAAATATAACTAGTGTGAAGCAAAACCAGTGTAGCAATACCTAAATTGCAGCCTCATAATTTATGTTTTTAATATTTATTTTTAACTGTGTGTATGTGTGCAAATGTATGTCAGCATGCACGTGGACCAAAGGTGTTGGATCTCCTGGATCTGTAGTTATAGGTGGTTATCCAAAGCCTGATAGAGGTGCTTGGAACCAAATACTAAGCCCCTAAAACAGCAATTTATTTACACATCTTCAATGAGTATTCTAGTTTAATTTCTGTTAAACATAAACATGTTTACATGAGATGTTCATATTCAGTTCTAACAACATGGCCTTTAAGTTGATTTCTTGGGTGCTTTTGTTGTTGTTTTGAGGTTTTTGTTTTGTATTTTTTGAGACAGGGTCTCTCTAAATAGCCCTGGCTGTCCTGAAACTCACTCTGTCCACTAGTCTGGTCTCAAACTCAGAGAGATCTGGCTGCCTCTGCCTTCCAGGTGCTAGGATTAAAGGCCTGTCTGTGCTCGCTTCTTTTAAACATAGATCATAAAAGACATAATTGTTTAAGACTATAAAACATTTTCTTAAATAGACCTGACAACAAACTTTTTGTTTTGTTTTGTTTTGTTTGTTTGTTTGTTTGTTTTTTTGAGACAGGGTTTCTCTGTGTAACCCTGGCTGTCCTGGAACTCATTCTGTAGACCAGGCTGGCCTCGAACTCAGAAATCTGCCTGCCTCTGCTGGGATTAAAGGCGTGCGCCACCATCGCCTGGCAACAAACTCTATTAAACTTGACTATTTAAATAAAAACAATTTTCCTAATGAAAAATCTTAAACAAAAATAGGTAACTCCTCTTGATTAGAGGATTTTTAGATCTGGAGAGATAGCTCAGAACACCTGAGTTCAATTCCTAGACCCATATAAAAAGGCCTGCTTTGCCAACCCTCTGGAGGCAGAAGCAGTAAAGTTTCAAGTTCAGGACTAGTCTGGGCAAGTGAAGCCCTGTCTTTAAAAGGTGGAGGATTGGCCTAAGGGGTGCTGGTCAGTGATAGGGTCCCTGGAAACAGAAGAATGCTTTCAGTATTCTCTCACTGCCTCTTCTGTTCCAACTAAAGAAATCAGTTTTATGAAAGTGTTGGGCATTCTAATTTTACTTGTTTTCAAAAACAAACATTTTTATTTATGGTTAACTGATTTCTTTTCAAGAATGCCAAGACAGGAAAGAAAATATTTTAAACAATTGCAGAGTAGAAAGAAGCTGACATGTAAAGAATGCCTTTGAGCCCCACACCTCACACTGTAAACAGGATTTACAGTACATAAAAGATCTACATAGACAGAGGTGTGGTAGGACTTACATATAACCTCATGTCTTGGGAGATTGAAGTAGGAGGGTTGCTAGGTAAGGGCAGGCTGAGCTACACAGCAAGACTGAAAAGAATAAAACAAAAAACAACAACAAGAAACCAGTCAAAAACCTTGAACAGCGCGCCTTTAATCTCAGCACTTGGGAGGCAGAGGCAGGCAGATTTCTGAGTTCGAGGCCAGCCTGGTCTACAGAGTGAGTTCCAGGACAGCTAGGGCTATACAGAGAAACCCTGTCTCGAAAAACCAAAAAAACAAAAAACAAAAAAAACAAAAAAAAAAAACCTTGAACAATGGAAAGAGAAATAACCTAACTTTAAAGATTTAGGAAGACAACCACCATAAAAGATACTTGACATCAGTCATTTGGGGATGCAGATGAGAACTACAGTGAGATACCTTTCATATAGTAAGACAATAAAAAGGTAAATGTTAATGGTGACGTGGAAAACTAGAACCATAGTACATCTTTATTGGGAATATAAAATGATGTAGATATTTAAGAAAACAGTTTGTCAGTTCCTCAAGGGTTAAGTATAGTTACTGAAAGGCTCATTAGTTTAATTCCTATAGATGGTATGGACTCAAGAAGATGGACCATGTGTCACAAAGGATCCAAAATAAAAATATCCATAATAGCCGGGCAGTGGTGGCACA
>JADRCC010564688.1:0-11777 GCA_019843855.1 Hylomyscus alleni
CTCAATATGCCAGCCAGTCTCATCTCACTATGAGCCAGCAACAGTAGCTGTATCCTCTGTAGTCACAGTTCAGGCACCTGGTTCTAAAGCTGTGGGTTTATTTAGGGGCAGAAGCCCAAGTGTCTCTTTGGCCCCTGAGTAGTTTCTTGAGAGTCTCTTGGTCAACTGTTCTGCCAACGGATGCCCTGCTTTGGATCTTGCCCCAGAGCCGTGTTTACACAGAGTTTCAGTCCCTGGCATTATCTAAAGCCACCTCTCTTTGCCACCACCCCTCCTGTTCACAGCTGTGCCACATTCCTGTGTGTGAAGCCAGATACAACTGGTATTCTCATTTGTAAAGCTTGGCTTTTTAAAAGGCAGCCTCCTGGAGCCTAGTTGGCCTCAGATTCTCTATGTAGTTGAGAATGACCCTGAAGCTCTCGGTTCTCCTGCCTCTATCTCATGAGTTGGGGTTAGGCATGAGCTACCCACACATGGTTTAGGCAGTGCTTGGGACTGAACCAGGTTTCTGTGCCTGCTAGTCGAGCTTCCTACTAACTGAGCCCCAGCCCCAGCCTTCATCTGTACAGTCGGTGCCTGTTAGGAGGCACAGGCTGTCTCAGCTCACATTGAAGAAGAGCACCCTCACTGCTGAGAGACAGAGATGACCCAAGAGGCAAAGCAACTAAAATTATGCAGGTGGAAGGAACACAGTAGAGCCAGAAGCCAGAGTCTTGGGCTCAGGACCTCAGAGTTTACAAAATGCTATTGAGTGGGACAGAGTATTGCTCAGAGCTCAAACCCTGAGTTCAATAGGTGAAGACTCAAACTTCATGTCTCCCCCTCCCATGTTACCTGATTTCTCAGAATCTCTTTTTCATCGTTTATAGAATGAGAATAACTACCTTTTAACCCCTTTGTGATTGTGAGAGCCAAAATGTGAATTGGTCTTGCGTGTAGAGAAAGATTATTTTCATCACCACCATCACCACCACCATGACCATCATCACCTCCATCATCATTTATTTGTCAGCATCTTCCTGTACCCCCATGCCGCAGGTACCCACGTGATCCCTGATAATCACAACAGCTAACACCCACAGTAGGCAAGATGAGGCTGGGCAATGCTTAGTGGGATCTCCTTCAAGCCTGCTCCGGAGTTGCTTCCTGCTCGTGCCCAGTTGCGTTTTGTCAAGGTTTCGTTCTTCTTCGTTCCCTGCAGGAGCTCAAGCTGAGTCTTATGGCTGGGTGGCTGATCTCCCATTCTCAAGGGTAACCTGATGTGGTTGGCTGAGAAAGACAGAGAAGTCTAGAAAGAGGATCCTAGTACTACTGCCCCAGGCACCTAACCTCTCTCACCAAGAAGTGCTGGTGTTCTGGGGTCACAAAAGTACTTCTCCTAGGGAGCTCTTTCTGCTGAAGTATGGGGCTTGGTATGTGACTCTGTCTTCGAGGCAGCCTGCGGACTGGTGGGAGGGAAGTTCTGTTTCTCTGAAAAACACTGGCTACTCTGAGGTTTCTGTAAATACTCAGTCAGTTCCCTATTATAACAACGTGAAGGAGCTGTTGGTTGCATCTTCATAAGTAAGAGTTGAGAAGTCAATGCTGATGAAAACCGCAATTTGTCTGTGCTTTTCTCTCTCCTGTGTCCTCCTTTCCCTTGCATCCTGTGGTCTTCTCGCCAGGGCACAGCTGCTAGCCTGGCTCCCTGTGCCCTGAGCGTCAGTGGCAGGAGGAGGAAGCTGTGGGCTACCCCTCCCCTCTAAGCTGGGAAGTCCCAGAGAAGGAGAGGTTTCGGTTTGTGGGCTCCTTTGCCAGATGGTATTTGATACGAATATTGATGTTAATGGCGTTTGGATAATGACACTGTCTGTGGCAAGGGCTTTATTACCGTTATGAACAGCATAGTCCTGGGGGGAGTCGTTCCTTTTAGTTACCTCTGTGTGTGTGTGTGAGTGTCTGTGTCTGTGTGTGTGTGTGTGTGTGTGTGTGTTGCCAATGTTTAATAGACAATTACCAGGAGGTGGTGTTCTAGGGAACTTGGATGACTCGTGGTTTCTCAGGCAGGTCCTGAAGTCAGCTCCTACGGTGGAGCTGGGTGCCTTGGAGGGGCCTGATAGCAGAGGTTACCCACTTTCCTTTTGTGCACAGATGGGTCACCCAAGCCTTTCCCAGCATTCCCGCTCTTGGAGGGTGAACTATTGCAACCTCTCTCCATAACCAGATACATCAAAACCCTACCTTTTACACTTCTGGGGGTGGGGGGTTTCAGATTCTTCCTATTAAAAATGAATAATAAAATCCTCCGCTTTCATCTTAATGGGGTTAGTAGGAGGTGCTTAGCTTTTTATAGCTACCTAGCGGATCGAGAAAAGGCAGACGAAGCCATCACAAAATTAAGGAAGAGGTCATCGTTAGAAGACCAGAGACTGGAGTCTTTTAAAAGCATTTCTGGTCTTAATTCAAAGCGCCTCTCTGGAATGCCTTGGGAAGCAGGCCCGTGGGTTTCCTTTGCTGAACCAAAGCTTTGGCAAGGTGGGCACCATGTAGCAGGCTCCTCTTGGAGTCCTGCGGAAGGATTGGTCCCTTCAGAGCAGAGATGACACTTTCAAGACGGATTGTCTGGCCAAGGGTTAGGCTGGTTTTCCTATATCCTGCAAAAGTCTGACTCTTGAGAGAAATGAATGGATGAATGAACAGGACCTCAGGTGGTTTTGGAGCCTTGTCAAATGGCTTCAGAGACGGAGCTGGTGGTTGCTATGAACCAAATGCTCCTGGGATCTTAGCTATCCAGAGACATGGGAAATCAGGAGGCTGGGCTGAACTTCTGGAAATAGCTTTGAAATGGATTGTTGTGTGTGCTCCTGCTGCGGATGGCCTGGCCCTGAATCAGAATACAAAACAGAGGGATGCTCTTTTACTCCTTTCAGACTAATGATTTTGTCCTTTCTCTCTCTCCTCCCCACTTTATTTCTTCATCTATAACATCTGCAAGAGGGCAGCCAGACTAATAAAACTGCACTAAGCTTGACTAATGCCAGCCATTGATCCGAGGGTGGGACCCGATTAATCAATGGGATTTTAGCGGTGTTTGCTTCTCCCAAGGGACATGAGGCCCAGAGACAGCTCTTGCCACTGTGGAGGGAGGATCTGTGAGTCTCTGTCTGGGAGTTCTGGGAGGAGGCAAGAAGTGAGTGCCTGCCCCCCAGGAGCAGTCTCTGTGACCTTTTCAGAAATGCTTCTGGGTGTCGTCTTTGGGAGTGCTCACTTGCTCTACCTATGTGACACCACTGAAGGACTTGCTGGGCTCTGGGGACAGGTGTTTGGAACAGAGAAAACCTCTCTAGAGACACAAGGCACCTTCCACAGAGCTAAAGGCCTTGGATATCATCTCCTTTACTTCCCCCTTGCAGTAGTATACTAGGGGAAACTGAGGCTGACAGAGGGAAAGATCATGCAATGAGTTAGAAAGACTATCCAAAATTACCTTTCTACTTTCCCTGTTATGTTTAAGGCTGAACTGAATCAGAAATTGCCACAGCCAACAAGAGATCAACACAAGTAATTTAGAGAATTTTGCAGAGTGTGGATGCCCAGACTAAAGAGTTTGGTTTTGAGAAAATTATATTTAAAAAAAAAAAGAAAAAAAAAAGACTGGGCGTGGTGGCTTTCACCTTTAGTTCTAGCACTTGAGAGTCAGAGATGAGTAGATCTCTGCTAATGAGCTGCATTTCCCATCCTCTAGACTAGGGTTGGTACGTGGTTCACGCCTGTAATCCTAGCGCTCAGGAGGAACTGAAGTCCAGGGCAGTCCTTGGCTGCACAGGGAATCTGAGGCCAACTCACACGCCACCTTGTCTCAAAACAAAACAAACCTGGTGTACACGCATGGATGTAGGCAAACATTCATATACATACAAATGAGTACGTCTTTTTTTTTTTTTTAATGAGCATTATTTGGGCCATGGTGGCACATGCCTTTAATCCCTGCACTTCAGAGGCAGAGGTGGATCTCTGTGAATTCGAGGCTAGCCTGGTCTACATACTGAGGTCTAGACAGCTAGAGCTACATAATGAGACCCTGTCTCAAACAAACGAAAAACTTGAGCATTTCCAGCCTTACAAAACCTCGATGTGACATTTTGCTGTTTGTTTCATGGCGGTTTGGGGGGCAGAACCCAGGGCTTTGCCAGTGCTAGGTAATGACTCTACCCTTGAATGACCAGAGTCTCCAACTCTGGTGATGGCCATTTTTTTTATTTGTCTTCATAATTTTATACCCAAATAGCTGGTTTCCTGTGTTTAAACAGGACCGCACAGTTTGTGTGTGCTTTTCTATTTGTTTCTTTGACTCAACAGTGCACAAATTATCTATGCTCTGGACAACTGGACTTGATTCATTTTCCTTGCTTTTATGTTTTTCTTTTCCTTTGCATAGTAGGTTTTTTTTAATCACGTGTGTGCGCATGTGCGTGCAGTACGTGCATGGCATGGCATATGTGGAAGTCGGAGTACACCCTGGGGTATTGGCCCTCACTGTCTACCTGGTCTGAGGAGGGCTCTTCTGTCACCTTGCTATTTGTACCATGATAGCTGGTACACAGACTTATTATTATTATTATTTTAAAAAGAACTACTAGAATCCTGCCACAGGAACTGAAATATGATCCTTTTTTAAAAAAAAGATTTATTTATTTATTTTTTATTTATGTGAGTACAGTGTAGCTGTCTTCAGACACACCAGAAGAGGGCATCAGATCTCATTACAGATGGTTGTGAGCCACCATGTGGTTGCTGGGATTTGAACTCAGGACCTTTGGAAGAGCAGTCAGTGATCTTACCGGCTGAGCCATCTCTCTAGCCCCTGAAGTATGATCCTTGAGACAGCATGACTTACAGGGTGGGTGTTGGATGCCTCAAAGAACTTTAAAAAAAAAAAACCAAAAAAACCTGTGGTCCTGACTTTTGTTTTATTTTAAGCTTCAGAGACTTGATTCTTTCATGAAGTCCCTTGAAACACCCACCTATTTGAGGAATACTTGACTGGGCTAGGATCCAAATCTCCATGACAGAGGACAGAGACAGGTAAGTAACAGAACTCTGTGATTTGCAAGGAGGCCTGACCTAGGCTGTTTCATCTATCTGACGATATCCTCTGGGATCAGAATTGAGTCCATATGTAGATCGATATGCTTTCCAATGAACAGAGGAGTAAAACTTTCTGTATTGGCTTCTGTAGGACACACATGTTTCCTCAAGAGTGTGATGTACGGATCTACCAGTGACCATTAGCTGTTTCCTTGGTAACATGGAGGGTCACCACATGTGTGTGGTGGTGCATGTCTGTGGTGGAATATGCTTAAAATCGTGGCAGTTCAAGACTTAGGGGATCATGAGTGGGTTCCGAGCCAGCCTGGACTGCATCATCTTGATGGATCTTACATTCAAAAGCATGTTAGAAGAAAGGTCTGTGTTAACCAGACACTTGCCATTTTTCCAGAAATCATGTAAAAGGAGTCTGGGGAAGAGAAGTTTGTAACACAAGTAAAGTCATCGGGGTGCCTCTGTGGAGAGTGCCCCAGCCTTAGCGCCCCCGCCTCTGCAGATGGCTCCACGCCTGGGGCTGCCTCTTCTGAGTCCCTTTTGCTGAGTGGGGAAGGGGAAATGAAGCCATCTTTGCTGTCCCTGTCTGTGGGCTGGCTGGACTACAGTCTTCTGGCCTCTTTCTTTACCCCCCGGCCCTCAGCTTACCTAGCACACCCAGGCAGCGGGCAGCCCGTGGCAGCCGCAGATGTGCTCCCCGAATGGCTTTCAAGTATCTATTTACTTATTTAAAGCTCACCATGTAAAGAAATGCCTTAGCACAGGTAGGGCAGTCAAGGTTTACAGAGAGGTCCGTGAAGGTTCCCAGAGCCCTCATGGAATCCATGCCAGAAGGAAGAGACCAAGTAGGGAAGCCCTTGCTGAGCCTAAGGAGGCGCCGCGGGGAGGCCCGCCTTCCTGGAAAGCCACCGCTTGGAATTGTCTTCAAAAGCTGCGACGCAGCCCCCGGAGTTTGAGCAGGAATAAATCATTAGCATTTTATTTACAGTTCTGGGTTTACAATTCCTAGAAAATGATCCTGCTGTTCAGAGCGGATCTCTACTTTCCGGGCTTCCTCGGCGTCTCCTTCCATCTTCCTTGTTTTGGGGACCAGATTGGCTCTTTGCTAGGATAAGAGTGTGGGGCAATGGTCTGGAGAAGGAGGGGGGCAATGACCCTGAGTCCCGCATTTTCCGACGACTCGAATGAAGAGGTTGTAAACAGTTGGTTTACCAGGAAGTGAGGTTTAACCCAGAGAGGATTGAGGGATGAGATCACACAGCTCGAGCTGAATTTTGAGCCTTGAGTCCTGGCTTCCAAAGACCCAAGCAGGCGCAGACCCGGGAGCCTCTGGCTTTGGGCCCGATTCGGGTCCGCGGCGGCACCCGCCGCGCCCGCTAGATGGCAGTCTCGGTCTCTGCCCGGGATTAGCCGGGTCGCGGCGACCGCACTAGCCAGTCAGGCTGGAGGCCCCAGGGTGGCTTCTAAGGAGGAGGCATTGGCACCCAAGACCCGGCGTGCAGAATGGTCAATAGAAGGGAGGGGCTGGCACCTGTCTTGCAGCTAGGAGAGCTGTCCTAGGTGACCAGCACCACCTTCCCTGCTTGGGGAGTGACTGACCCGAGATCAGGGAGGGAGGACACCTTAGGTCCAGGCTGACAGCCAGGGAACTCTACTCCAGCAGGCTGACACACTGGAGTTAGATTTGGTCCCCGTCCATGATTGACACTTCCCAGTCGTTCTCAATTGCTTTTAGACTTGAGTGTTTTGTACCTCACATTATCTTGGCCTTCCTCTGAGCCAAAACGACGCCCCTCACAGGATCCACAATGCCCAATGCACAGCTACACCTTTGGATAGACAGAACCTGGAGCATCTCTGAGGCCACTGAGACTTGGGGTCCTGGGCCCAGCTAGGGGCAGGCTTATGGCCTCTGCCTTCAAGGGCGTTCAGTGGAAGTGGGGATGTTCAGGCCTGGAGGAGGAAAAGGCTTGCTTTTGCTACAATGATTGGAATTTTCTAGAACTCTTGCTACTTCAGAACCTAACTTGAAAGGCTTTTCCATTTATTTTTTTAATTAAAAAATCTGCATTATTATTTATTTTGTGTACGTAGGTGCTCGTGGACTGGGTTCACCTCTCCCACCCTCTGGCTTCCCTATTTAAAAATCCCAAAGTCCTTCAAGTTTCTACCTTTGGGATCAATTTTGAGAATCAGCTGAAGATTTGATCCCAGGACGAAAGGACCATTAGGCCTCAGGATGGAGGTGGGTGTCTGGGGACATGGTCTCCCTGGGTAGGGGAGGGTCCCGGCCACACACTTTTCCCTACAGAGCCAGTTAGAGGAGGGCAGCCGGGAAATGGAGCTAGGAATGTCTTCCGATCTTCTCAGTCATCCCTAAGGAAAACTGTCTGGCCTGCTCCCCACACAGGGAACTGTGGGGAATTGCTATCCACCACGTGACCCTCGGTTAACATCACAATTTCCACGACAGAGCTGCTCTCTAATGGAGCCTGTCAACTCAGCTTAGGCCTCAATGGCACAGAGCACACTGCCTGCAGCCCCAGAATGGGGGTTCTAAGGCATCCACTCTGCCTGAAGATGTGGAGCCTGCAGAATGTGATTTTGAAGCGGACCCAGCACCTATCAGGCCTGCCATCAAATTGTTTGGTAATGACTCCACACTGCCCTGCAATCGCCCAGCAGACAGGGTTGGGTGATACGGAAGAGAATCTCCCCAGGGGCCCCAGCACAGGTGCTGACCCCAGAGAGCTCTCTTTTTGCTCTTGCTCACCAGGAGGCCCCTTTGACAGCACTTAAGGGTCTAGAGCAGCTGTCCTTATTATCAACTTAAAGGACTGTTTAAGAAAATGAAGAAACTTGTGTCTGCAGTGTCAATCCTGAAAATGGGGCAGGGTAGCCAAACAGTTTGGAGCTCTCTGCACGGCTGCCTAGGCTTTCAAGCCTGCTGGGGAAAGTCGCAGGAGATGGGGTGACAGAGTTCACATCCCTACCACTGCTGCCTCTCCAAGTGATGGATGGCTGTCTGCTCAGGCAGGGGAGTACCTGCCTACACAGCTCCCTCTAAGGGTTCTCAGCCTCCCACACCCTGAGCTGGGGATTCTGCAAACAACATTAGCCCAAAGTGCCAGGGAGTGTGTGGCTCAGGAACAGTTACGTTGGTCAGTCAGTTGAGGTAATGAGACCTCACTTGGGCTTTGGCTTTGGCTTTCAATTCGATCCTGTGCCGGTCTTTACCCCTGTCTATCTCTGGCTATGGGTTCTTCTTGAGTATTTTTGTTTGATATAGACCTTAGGGTCTAGGCTGGCTTTGAACTCAGGTTAATTCTGCCTCAGTCTCTCAAGTGATGGAAGTACAGGGGTGCTCCCAGTTCTTGACTTCTTTACCACAAAGCCAAGGAGTCTTTTGTTCTCCACTCCTTGAGGTTCAAGAGACACCAGGTTTTCTTAGGCTTCGTTGGACAGTCTCCCCCTGGGAGGAGTCATGATGGAGGTTAGCCCTGGACCAGCTTTTCCCTTAAGGGGAGTACATTTTAAAATTCCAGTAGTCAAGGGTTCTAGTTATTTAGTTAATTTCAGGAATTGGATTCTATTTTGTCTTTCTTTTCTCCCTAAAATATTCTTAGTGACTTTTAAAAAAAGATTTATTTATTTATTTATTTTATGCATATGAATACATTGTAGCTGTCTTCAGACACACCAGAAGAGGGCATCAGATCTCATTACAGATGGTTGTGAGCCACCATGTGGTTGCTGGGAACCACATGGACCTCACTGAACTCAGGACCTCTGGAAGAGTAGTCAGTGCTCTTAACCACTGAGCCATCTCTCCATCCCTCAGTGAATTTTTTTATAGTTGGGAATTCTGAAATCAAAACTGAGGGGCAGGGCCTGAGGACTGAGGAAGTGGAGCTGGGGCAGGAAGTGCCTCTTTTGGGAAGGGAATTTCGTTTTGCAGTGTAGCTCCTGTCAAGCTCACTGATTCAGGAAATAAGTCTCAGGTTGCAGTTCCAGGGTCAGGCTCGTGGGGGTCTACCAATCCTGGGGACCCAGCTGCCTAACCATGACCTCACCAACAATAACGATGATGAAAATAATAGTCTCATGGCTGGAGAGATGGCTCAGAATTAAGAGCACTTGTTGTTCTAACAGAGGATCAGCGTTCAGTTCCCAGCCCTCAGCACTCAGCCTTGTAGCTCACAATCATCCATAACTCCAGTTCCAGGGGACCCTACAGGCACACATGGTACACATACATACATGCATACGGCCAACACATTCATACGTATAAAGTGAAACAAATAAGCAAATAATTAAAAGGTAATAAAACATTCTACTTGCATTTCTTGGGCATCTACCACATGCCAGAGATTGTATTTTATGTTCACTCATTTGTCTTCAGAGCGCCCCTATAGCACAGGCGTTGCTGATGTTCCCATTTCACAGATGTGAAAACTGAGGGCCAGATTGGCTACTTAGCATTGGTAAGGTAATACAGCTGAAAAGGCACAGAGGCAGAAGTTAGCCCAAGTCTTCTGATTTCAAGGCCTTGGATCTCAGCCCTTGGCTCTATTGCCAGCAGAACCTGCTATCATCCTGTGGCAAAAGTATGTGTCTGTGTTTGCAAGAGTTTCATACATGTTTGGTTTTGCTTCCTCCTTTCTCCCATCAAGCAAAGAAATATGAGAATGACAATACAATAGCAGCAACAACAGTAGCAACAGCAGCATCAGCAGCAACAACAACAATAACAACAATGCAAACCTCCAGCTCCCCCGTGGGTCAGGCAGATCTGAGAAAGAGAACCCCCTGGGTTCCATCACTGGCTTTTGGAGGGAGCTAGCACCCCGCCCTGGGAGGACTTACCCGTAAGCATCATCAATGCTATGCTTCAAGATTTCACACACTCACCACAAAGTCACCCGAGTGTCTCCCCTGTGCTATCTTGACTGCGCCACCCAGAGCCTAGCTGGAGCTGGGCAAATCTTAGGGCCTCCTCCCTCGGTACTCTCAAGTGCTTGCCTTTCATCTCTGCGAGGACAGAGGGACCGCGCCTTGGTGACTGGGCCCTGTGTGGGCTGCTCAGCTGAGCCAGCTGGGAGTTGGCCCAGAGCCATGGAGTGTGAGAAACTTTCAAATTTCAAAACCGCCCTGGGCCAATTTAATAAACTTCTGCCACCTCTATCCTCTCCACAGTTTTGAATTCTCAAATATTCACACACGCGCACACACTCCCATCTAAGATGTGCACAGAGAATGGAAGAATTTTGGAATGTTAATAATGCAGAATTTTACAGCCTAGCAAGGTGAATTCTCAAGGGGTAATGGTTAACATCTGCTTTCTCTTTTCCCAAGATAACAATGAAGAAACCAATCCACACAGCAAGCAGGAGTGAGAGAGATGAGCCTCCCACCCCTCTGAAAGGGGCTAAATTGTCCCCAGGTCCAGCGCTAGGAACCATAACCAAACCACTTGCATGGAGTAAGGTCCGCAGTACAGGGGAAGGGGGTGGGGCACGAGCTAAGGTCATGGAGTAAGGTCCGCAGTACAGGGGAAGGGGGTGGGGCACGAGCTAAGGTCAGTTTCTCAGGGCCACCTTCTACGCTGTGAACAAGACCCTTTCTTCCAGGGGATCTAAAAGATGGCAAGAAACATTCCGCTTCTCGCCGTGCGACAATTCTTAGCACTCAGCATCAGGGCTGTGTTCCTGACGTGTCCTTGCCCAGCCACCTCCAGAAGCAGGAGGGTGCTTGAGTCAGAAGGCGACTAAGTCAGAGCTCTCTGTCCAGGCTCTGGAGCGCCTGGGGCTCTGTGCATGCCCTCTGTGCAGCTTTCTCTGTTTCCATAGTCACAAGTGAGCCTCAGAAACCTCCGAACCTAGGTCAAGTTCCAGACCTAAGGACAACAACCCTGATCTAGTGGGCAGGAGGTTGATGAGAACACAAAGTAGCTGGAGAAAGGAATCCGTGGTTTAGAGCAACCAAGCAGGGATCCCAAAGCTCACATCTGGCGGCTCACAACCTCCTGTAATTTCAGATCCAGGCCCTCTGACGCCCTCTTCTGGCCTCTGTGGGCGCGCGCACACACACACACACACACACACACACACACGTACAAATAAAAAATAAAACTTAAAATTTAAACAGTAGATAAAGCCCACGCTTATTTTCTGACATTTGTTTTATTCCTTCGTCCTCACCTCCTTTTTGAGATGGGTGTATCTGGCTATGTAGCCTAGGCTAGTCTCAAACTCACTATGAAGCACAGGATAGCTTTGAATTCAAAAATACTCCTCCGGCTTCAGTCGCCCAAGTGCTGGGATTGCAGCTGAGAGCCACCACATCCAGCTCATTTTATCTCTTTTGAGCTTCTCGTTTTATTGGAGAGAAAATTTCAGTGACTGGGAACCAGTTGACTCGGAACATCATTTCTCAGCTGGCCCTTGCCCTCTGGGCTCACTTGAGCAGTCCAAGGAGATGGTCCAGGTACAAAGTCCCGGAGCATCACAGACATCCTTTTTCAGGGACTCTCCGGGTCAGTTTTACCAGTTTAAAAAAATGACCCAGAAGCTATTTTTAAAAATGAAGGGTGCCAACCTTGTGTTTGCAGCTATTCAGGGATTTTTTTTTTTTTTTAAATCATGCTTCCTCCTTTCTTTCGTTTTGCTGAAGCAAAGGCTGAGGCGCCCATGTCG
>JADRCC010564689.1:0-15329 GCA_019843855.1 Hylomyscus alleni
GATGCTACGATTGCTGTCACTCTGTCTCTCGCCTTTGGGTTTTGGTCTCTGCATGTTGCATTCTTGGAGACTTTCTGAATTATGGTTCATTTTATGTCTTTTCCCAAGGAAATTATGTCTGAGTCTTTTTAGGAAAGCCCCAAACTTAACTTTATCTGACTCTATTTTGAAAGGCTTCCTATGCTCTAGAGATTATGGTAAGAACAGATAATGAGACCACAACTCCTGGAATCTTCTTGGGGTGTTTGCCCCTAAGCAAACTCAAACAGAATGTAGGATAAACAGAGACAATTGACAAACTATGATGGGCCAAGAGAACTGGATACAGACTCAAGGTCTCCTCTTATAATATGTTTAAAGTTCTCTGAAAATGTAGTTTAAAGATAGGGGCTGTACGGGATTTACTGTTGTAGGAAATAGAACTCAGAAAAGAAGATAAATTGACTAAAATCAACCTTTCCTACTTTATAGCATAGATGATAAAACAATATAATAAAAAGCTACATAAAACAAACATACACCTGATCCTGTGTGTTCTGACTTCCAGGGTGACAACCAGAATGACTGCTGGATCTTTGCTCTGGCTATTCTTCTAACCAGTACCTTTGTATACAACAGTATGGGAGTCATCAACCAGCAGGCCATGGACCAACTGCAGTATCTTCTTTGTAGCACAGAGCATAAATGTACACACACACACACACACACACACACACACACACACACGAGAGAGAGAGAGAGAGACTGAAAGATTCAAGTATCCAGGTTAAAAAAAAACCAGTGGCCTATGTATCCTGTAGCATTAAATTCTGTGTATGTATATACATATACACACATTTGCCAGATGAAAATGGCCTCTCTATATACTACAGGGGTTTATAAGGACAAACCTATATACCAGCTTTTGTTTCCATGAGGCTTAGTTATTTTCCAAGGACTATAACTGTCAGCATTCAAGGAAGTTATCTACTCCCTGGGCAGGTGGAACTAGCAGGTTGATTTGGGGCATTACAGTGACTATGATAATAATATTCAGGGCATCACCAGGCTAGATTAATAGATTATCAGAATTAATAATGTTAAAGCTAAACTTGATTAATGTTAAAAATGAACTTTCATTGTCTTAATATAAATAGCATAGTGAGAAGGAAATCTGAGATGTTTTCATTTTTACATACTTTAATTCACTTCCTTGGAGCTCTGCATCTTGCATTTATATGCCTTAAATTACGTTCTTGAACACTCACAACTTACATAAACTTCAACGATTTTCTTTTTGCATCCAATCATTTACCACGAGAAACAGTAGTAGGTCAAAGGTTTTGTGGCTAGGTTGATTGGTTCTGAGAGTAGTAATTGCAAAGCAAATTCCTTTAAAGGAACAGTAAAAACATTACACCAAAACCTGTTTTGTGAGTTTATCTCTTTTAGTATGAAGACTGTCAGCAAGATAAACTCCTGTCTGATTTTTACATATGAAATGGATTGATCAAGCAGTTGCAGCCTTGGGAGAAAAGCTGAGTGTTTGCTGCTGTTGAACTGATGAATCTATAATTAGCTATCAATACCATCAGAGACCTGGGAAGAATGCATTTTAGCTGGAAGTATAATCCAAATATCCTCTATATCAGTTATAAAGATAGAGTTACCTGAATGGTTACCCTAGTCCTTCCCATGGTAATTTTTTGAGAGGGTCCTTTGTTGGTCACACAGGGTAATAATAGCCTTCAGCTGCCAGACCCTGAAGCTCTGAGAGATTTTTCTGTGGAAGCAGAACTTGAAAAACCTAACCTATCTTGGTAAGGCAAAGTAGAGCAGTCAATCCAATAGTGTCCAGAGTTTGAGGGAGGGCTCTGGTAGTGGGTGAGGTATGAGGCACTGGAACACCAACCCAGTCAGAAAGCCTTCAACCTACAATTTGTCCTGCCTGCAAGATATGCTAAGGTAAAAGTGGTGCAGAGCTTTTAGGAGTAGCCAACCAAAGATTAGTCCCTCATGAGACCTATGCCACTAGAGGAAGCCCACACCAGAAACCAAAGGCTGAGTAGCATAGAGACCTAGGATACAACCAAACATGACTGGCAAAGAAGAAAAAGGGTCAATGAAATGATTCATAATGGTATTCTGCTATACTTGTAGACAGATGCCTAGCATAATAATCATCAAAGAAGGTTAATCCAATCACTGATAGAAGTAGATGCAGAAAACCACAGGAACATTAGGTGGAGCTTAGGGGATCCTCCAGAAGAGGAGGAAGGATTGTATAAGCTAGAAAGGTTAAGGACTCAAAACACAGAATCAACTAACCAAGGCTCATTGTGGCACACAAAGGCTGAACTGACAACCAGGGAACCTGTCTGAATCTGACCCAGATCCTCTTCCTATGTTATGGTTCTGTAGCTTGTTGTTCTTGTGGACTCCTAGTTCAGTCTTGACAGAAGGGTTTGTGCCTAGCCTTATGGTGACTTGTTATGCTATGCTTGGTTGATATTTTTGGGAAGACTACTTTTTTCTGAAGAGAAACAGAGGAGAAGTACATCTGAGTGAGGGGGGGCTGGTGGAGGGGAACCATTGTGCTCAGAAGGTAATTCATGAGAGAAGAATTAAACAAAAAAATAATGCCCCCATGAGATCAGGCTGGAGGCAGGCCTGTAGGGCATTTTCTTATTTAGTGATTGATGAGTGAGGGCTCAGCCCATTGTGGGTGGTACTATCCCTGGGCTGATCGCCCTGGGTTCTATAAGAAACCAACCTGAGCAAGCCACACTGAGCTAGCTAGTAATCAGTACCCATTCGTGGACTCTGCATCAGCTCTTGCTTCCAGGTTCCTACCCTCAAGTTCCTGTCCAGACTTCCTTCAGTGATGGACAGAAATGTCGAGGTATAGGCTCCATAAATCCATGACTTCCCAAGTTGCTTTAGCCATGGTGTTTAATCACACCAATAGAAACCACAAGACAGCATCCTAATCCATTTGGATACCTGCTGTTGCCTCCTTAGTTTAAAAAGAAGATACTTCACTAAGCTGAGGGCTTAGGACTAAAAAAATTATTAATGTTGCCTTAGTCAGTTTGTACCATGTTGTCTTCTTAATCAAGATTCTGGTGAACATGGCAAGTACTCTTTCTTAACCTTAGTAAGGAGTCCAAAGTCCCAGCCACGTGGTTGTTTCCATCCTGATGAAGTCATCAGCCAAAATCGAGGCAAGTCATATGGTTGTTATTTAAAATATCTATTTTTCTAACAATACTTGGATCCGAGCTACATATATAGTATGCTGAAGTAGAACAATTTTTCTAAACAAGAGTTGAATCCAAGTTACATGTTAGTATATCTAGTTTTTTAAACGATCAGTCTTTTGCTATAAGTTTAAGTTACCTTTCTGTTACAGGTTTTACAGATTTTTTAAAATCATACCCAGTGAACTTACAAATCCTGAGGGAAAGAGTTTATGCAATAAGACTATTATATTTCATGAGAGTAGAGAGAAAATAAAATAAAATCAGATATAAAAGATTTTTCTACTTTTCTCTTGAAAAGTAGAAAAAGCTTAGAGATTAGAGAGTTTTATAACTGTAGAACAGAGAAAGTTTAGTTATAAGAAATTGGGGATCTTTTGTTTGTCTAGTGGCATAAGTTGTTATCGTATGAGAACTTGAAAATCAAGTGTTCCACTTACTGGTCATTGATTGTACTGAGGCCAAGCCATTTGCAGTAAAACAGTAAAGGTTTAATAAAATCTCTGAGTCCAAGGAGGAAAAGAGAAAGGGCTGCAGGCAAAACTCTGCCAGTGTAAGAGTTCCAATAGTTGGAGGGAAGCATCTTATCAGAGATATGTCCATGGGTTGAGCACTTGGGGCAGCCGGTTGCGGATACAGAGAGACCAAGAGATGCCCTGAATCACAGTGGAGAAACATAGCAGATGAAGGGAAGAAGTGGCTGAAGACTCTATTATGTGGGGTAAAATATGGTGGGTGGCAGAAGCCAGCAGAAACAAATGATCAATATATACATTAGGAATCATATTAGCAGCTTGGTTTGATTAAGAGGTTGGGCCCATTGAAAAAAATCCATTTATGTCCCAGGCAGTGGGGTTGACATCAGATATATAAATGAGAACATGACTGCTTCAAAGTATAGTTTAAAGGAAAGTTTTGTTGAGATATGATGGAGAGTACAGCTAGGGGCATCTGGAAGAGTCCAGAGCAGGGAGAGAAAGCAGTAGCTCAAACTAGTCCATGAGAGAGACTTCAGGGTGGAGAGAGTGAGTGAGGAAGAAAAGAGAGATATAGAGCAAAGAGGAAAGAAAGCCAAAAGATAGAGGACCAAGCAGATCATGGGGAAGGAGCAAAAGAGAAGGGGCAAAGAGGACCAAGGAAGACTGAGCCAAGAGAGAGGGAGCCAAGAGGGCACATGGCTGAAATGGCAATGTTTTATCAAAATCAGAAGCTCAGGGAAGGAAAGCCTATGAGCTGGAGAAGTTTAAAGTAGGGGGAAGGGTGAGAAGAGGGGCTAAGTGTAGCCTGGAGAACAGCAGACACTTGAGATTGTGACACCATGGTTGTCCATTTGCCAGTTTCTTTTGAGCCTGACACCTCCCTCCTCTCTCCTGAGTTTCAGTTTCCTTTTCTCACTCAAGGGGCCCTTTACCAGCATCTGACTTTACTATTTGTAGTCTTGTTATTGAGAGAACATATCCATGGTCCTTCCAGTTTCTTACCTGCAGTTTGGCTGAATTGAGCCAATTCTCTGCATGACAACAAAATCCATGTCCCTTAAAACACTGCAAGCTCTAAGAAAAGACAATCTGAAGACATTTCCAACTTTCATCTTTATCAAAACATCTACAGGACACAAACTCAAACTTTGGGGACACAGGTAATACTGAGATATGTCTAACCTCCCATCTCAAAATGATTTCTATTGGTTTGTTTCATTTTTTGCGAGGAATGAGCTGAGCCTTGTGACTCCATGTATGGACCTCATCATCTTCACTCTCAAAATGTAGGTCTCTCTAGAGTGGAAGAGAGAGTCACTTCTCTTCATTTATTATTTATTTTACATTTAAAAAATAAATTAATATTAATTTATTCTGCTTCCAGATGGGGTTTCTCTGTTTCATACGAAAATAGATCCCTATAGAAAAGGTTGATTTGTCTACTTCTATGAAAACATGAGGCTCATAACCATACAAACTCTCACAGCTGGAAGCACAAATGCCCTGTTTTGACCTAGTGGGAGAACTGGCTAACTCCAGTCATCACCACATAAAGAATCAAAGTCAAAACAGGATGTCACTGTCACCCATTATTTTAGGAGTGCAGTTTCCTTGGTGCTGGGCTTCTTACCTGTGGGCTTCTGGGGCTCTCTTCTGAGTCTAGTACCCTGCATTACTAAGAAGGTGAGAAGTCTTACCTGCTTTTCTTCTCCACAGAGAAGGAGGACTTCCACTACTGAGAAGGAGGACTTCCACTACTGAGAGGGAGGACTTCCACTACTTCCTGTCTCTGCCTGCTCTTCCTTTACCCCTGAAGTCCCTCAGAGATCTGAATCACAGAAGGAAACATTCAAGCACTGCTCTCTCCATGGAACTAAAAATATCCAGAGCTTCTGACTAACAGCCATAAAAAGCTTGCTGGAAATATTGCCAGAAGACCAAGTGTCCAAACATGATAACCTGACCCAAACAGGTTCAGTTTTACAAGAGTTTTCAGAATGTGAGGACTTGTGGCAGTCTGAGAAGGCTAGATCTACCATTCTAAAGGTGAACTGTCAAAACACACACTTAAAGTGGCTGGGTGGTTTCATTAGACATTCAGCCATTATGTTGAAGCCCAATCATATACACAGCATCTAACCCAAGCTCCAGCTCTTGAGTACCTACTACATTCTTGGGAGACACTCCTGGTAGAATACAGTTGTTCTAGCTCAGTGCATAACAAACATTCCCTTGTGATTTTACAGGAACTGAGGCACAGAAAGAAAATAACATTCTGTTTGTGTCAGGAAATTATGTCTGGATTCTCAGGCTTCTGGCAAGTCTCTGTCTCTTTTTCTCTGTCTCTCTCTCTCTTCTGTCTCTCTCTGCTTCTGTCCTATTTATCCTTCAACTCTTCTCTTCTTCATTCCCTTTGTTGTTCAGATTTAAAAGTAATAAGGAAAAGAGAAAATTTGGAAGTGTATGAGTATTCAGAAACACAAATCTTGTTTTGATCCCTTACTTTTTACCGCTTTTGATCTTTTCATTCTAATTATAGTCCTTGCTTCCTTTTCTTGAAACCTTTTTCCCACTCTTGCTATTCTTCCTCACAGATAACAAATGCAGCCCGTACAATGCCCTTTTCCTTTGGGATTCTAATGTGATCACATCATTTCCTCCTCCAAGCCTTCCCATATACTGTTCCTCACCCTCTTTAAATCTCATGTGCTTGCCATGGTGTATGCCATTAATCCCAGCACGTGAGAGGTGAAGGCAGGCAGATGTTTATAAGTTTGAGGCAATCCTGATCTACAGAGGTACTTCAGGACAGACAGCCACAGCTACACAAAAACCACTGTCAGTAAACCAAACCAAAAAAAGAGAAAAGAAGAGAGAAGAAAAAAGAAAAACAAAAAAAACCAATGTCCTCTTTTTCATTGATTATTGTTACATGCATATATCTAAATGTATATATTTATTACAATATTCCTAAATATAACCTTCTCAATCTGTATAATATTATTTGAATGTTTCTGAAGCTTTGGGATAACATTTCATATAAAATAGCTACAACTGTGATTCTTATAGATTCTTATGTAATATGCATAAAATGGTGTGAAAATGGGAGAAAGAATAATGTTATAGTTCTTTGGTGATTACTGAAATTAACTTGGTATGGATTTTAAGTAAATTGTGACAAGGCAAGGAGCTGATGGCAGGCCTAGGGGAACCATAGAGTATAACTAAGAAGACTAGACAGTGCCCCACTGGGGAAGAAGATCCTGCTGTGGTTCCCAGCAACTATTTCATACAGTTCATAACTACCCATGACTCCAACTCTAGGGCATCCAATGCCCCTTGCTTCCAGGGTCACAACATTCACAAGCACGCACACACACACACACACGCGCGCGCGCGCGCACACACACACACACACACACACACACACACACACACACACACACACCAGTAATATAAAAGTAAGCCACTGTTTTAAAATGATATAATTAAAAATGGTATCACAAAGAGACCACAATTATGATGTTACATAAAAGAGGCCAATGCTCCCTCTCCTCATGATTCAGGTTTTCACATGTGCTAGAGCCACATATGAGAAAGCCAGCCCATCTTCTTAACCTTGAGTTAGTCACAGGCATCCAATCCTTTTTCTTCTTTTACTTCTGTTAAGGAAATAGATCATGCTGCTCCTCAGGATCCTACACAATGCGATTTCAAATTCTCTTACCTGACTTCTGTAGCTGCATCTCCTCTGTTCTGAATAATGCTTTGGTTTCTGTGTGGAAAGTGTCTATTACAGTAAGGTGACTTTGTTATCTAAAATACAAGAATCCTTCTGCACTCAATATTATACCATGAATATCCCCTACCTCATTTACCAATTATTAAAGTAAAATTCTCTTCTTTCAAATCCTTTTCTATTCCCTCATACCTCTACATGTTTCAAGTCACCCATCTGCTACTTTATTTGAAAATTTTGACTCTGGTTTCAACTATCTCAGGGTGGTCTAGAACAATCAGAGAGGACTGGGTAGGATACTCACGAGCTCCATTGACCTTGATGCCTCCCGGCAGAGTTTTAGCCTTAGAAGAGCTGAAGATGAAGGGACAGAAATTTTCTACTTGTTGCACAAAGTCAGAATCCAACTCCTCCTCATGCAGGCTCTCCAGCTCAGATGCCTTCTTCCACATTCCAAATGTTATCTCCCTTTCCAATTTCCCTTCCACAAACCCCCTATTCCCTCCTCCCTCCCCCTGACTCTATGAGGGTGCTCCCAACCAGCTCATCCACTCCTGCCTCAAGCCTAGCTTTCCCCTATCCTGGCTCACCAATCCACCACAGGACCAAGGGGCTCCCTTCCATGTAATGATGCCAGATAATGCTCCATAACCAGCTGGAGCCATCAGTATCCCCTGTGTACTCTTTGGTTGGTGGTTTAGTCCCTAGGAGCTTTGGGGAGTCTAGTTTGTTAATGTTGTTGTTCTTCCAATGAAGTTGCAAACCACTTCAGCTCCTACAGTCCTGCCCTAACTTCCCCATTGTTGTACCAGAGCTTAGTCAGATGTTTAGCTGTGTAGATCTGCATCTCTATTGGTCTGGTTCTGGTAGAGCCTCTCAGGATAGAGCTATACCAGAGCTCTGGTTATAAACATTTCTTGGTATCAGCAATAGTGTCTGGGTTTGGTGTCAGCAGATGAGATGCCCTAGGTGGGATAGACTCTAGATAGCCTTCAGTTTCTTCAGTTTCTGCTCCATTCTTTGTCCCTGAATTTCCTTTTCACATGAGGAATTCTGGGTTAATATTTTGAGGCAGTTGGGTGTCCCCTTGCTTGGCTTTCTTAAGGTCTAACCAAATCTCCTATTTTCTCTACTCTTCCCCTCCTCTTTAAAGATATCTCATGGCCCTTATTTAGCAGGAAGGAATTGTGGAGAGTCATCATGCTGATGCCTTGCTTTTGGGTGTGGCTTAAGGTTTTTGTGATAAATTATAGTTAGGTTGTCATTTTAAGGGATAATTTGGAAATGGTTTTAATTTTACACAGGGTGGAAATATATGGGAGGGATTACTAAATTTATTAAAGTAAACATTATGTAGTCACAATCTTAATTGGTTAAAATCTTTATAATTGATACAAAATTAATGTTATATTTTCTTATTTTAGTACAGATGTTAGTTTAATAAAGAATTAAGGTTTTCATGAGTATAAATCTCTAAATTGACACAAAAATTAAGATTAATACTGTTACTCATTGACAAGCATAGTGCCTAGGCAACTCTTTCAAGAATATGAATTTAGGGCTAGATAGCAAACTCAGAGTTCTGAGTTAATTTTTAAAGGGTATTTTTAAGCTCATTCAATGAGAAATATCTGAGAGTAGTTAAAAGGAAACAGTTCAGAAATACTTCGCGTAGATAGTCTTCCTAAAAGCGTCAGAACTCCACAGAATATGAAAGTTAAGACATCTCATTACTAAAAACCTTTTGTCTATAGATATGTCTGCTCCTGACAGTACCACTTTCACAGTTTGGAGAGGATGTTGAGCATCATTATCTCCAGGAGATTTGCTTTCATGGCAGGGCACCACTGGGCAGAAGTTGCCCTAACTCATCTACAGAAAAAAAAAAAAAAAAAAACACTGTCCAGGATAGGACACAAGATACAGGGTAGTCCATAGTTTAGCTGTGCCGTGACAGAATAATCTAGTCCTTCATGATAATTCCTGCTGCACTTAAGGTCTGTCAGATAGTCCCAGGCAGGAAGGCTGAAGATAGCACAAAAGCTCAGCCCACAGAATCAACTAACCAGGCTTACAGCAGAACACAGAAACTGAACTGACAACTGGAGAACCTGTTTGAATCTGACCCAGATCCTCTTCATATGTTATGGTTCTGTAGGTGTTGTTCTTGTGGACTCCTAAAGAAGGAGTGAGGGCTCTCTCTGACTCTTTTGCCAAATGTGGGAACTTTTCCTTCTCCTGGGTTGTCTTGACATGAGGGTTTGAACCTAGTCTTATTGTAACTTGTTATGCCAGGCTTGGTTGATATTGTTGGGAAGCTTGCTCTTTTCTGTAGGAAAACAGAAGAGAACTAGATTAGAAGTGAATGAGAGGGAAGATAGGTGAAGGGAACTGAGAGGAGAGGAAGAAGGAGAAACTGAACTTGGTATGTAATATATGTGAGAAGAAGTTTGTTTTTTTTTTTAAAAAAAGATAATATACCTCACACATGAAATCAGGGTGTAGGCAGGCCTGTAAAACATTTTCTTCAAAAGTGATTAATGGTCCAGTGCTCAGTTCATTGTATGTGGGGCCATCTCTGGGCTGGTGGTCCTGTGTTCTATAAGGCAGTGGGCTGAGCAAACCACACTGAGCTATCCCATAAGTAGTACCCATCCATGGACTCTGCATCAGCTCCTGTCTCCAGGTTCCTACCCTCTATAAATTCCTTTCCAGACTTCCTTCAGTGATGGACTGTAATGTGGACATATAAGCCCAATAAAGACTTTGATTCCCCAGTTGCTTTGGCCATGGTGTTTCATCACAACAACAATAACTCCATCACACAATCTGCTCTTGCTTCCTTAATTTAAAAAGGAGATACAACACTAAGCTGAGAGCTAGTAGGACTGAAAAATAAATTAGTGTTGCTCTAGTCAGTTTATACCATGTGATCTTCTTAAGATGGTGGTGAATTACATGGTAAGTACTCTTCTTGACCTTAGTAAAGAGAGTAAGGTCCCAACCACACAGTAGCTTCCATCTAGTGGGATTGACAAAAGACATATAAAGTAAGGTCATCATAACTTCAAGGTATGGTTGAGAGGAAGGTCTTATTGAGATATGAGGGAAAGAGTACAGCCAGAGACATCTGGAAGAGTCCAGAGCAGGGACTTTCTGGAAGGGTCCAGAAAGCAGTAGCCTGAATCAGGCCATGAGATGGATTTGGGGATGAGAGGGAGAGAGAGGAAGAAGAGAGAGGGAGTCAAAAACAGAGAGAGGAAAGGAAGCCAAAATTGAGGGGTCCAAGCCAACCTTGAGAGAGGAGCAAGACAGAAGGGGCAAAAGAGAAGGGGCAAAAAGGACCAAGGAAGATTGAGCCAAGAGAGAGGGTGCCAAGAGGGCACATGGCAGAAATGGCAGTATTCTATCAAAATGAGAAGCTCAGGGAAGGAAAACCTATGAGCTGGAGAAGTTTAAAGTAGGGGGAAGGGTGAGAAGAGGGGCTAAGTGTAGCCTGGAGAGCAGGAGACACTTGGGATTGTGCCACCATGGTTTGCCAGTTTCTTTTGAGCCTGACACCTCCCTCCTCTCTCCTGAGTTTCAGTTTCCTTTTCTCACTCAAGGGGTCATTTACCAGCATCTGACTTTACTATTTGTAGTCTTGTTATTTAAAGAACATATCCATGGTCCTTCCAGTTTCTTACCTGCAGTTTGGCTGAATTGAGCCAATTCCCTCCATGACAATGAAATCCATGTCCCTTAATACACTGCAATCTCTAAGAAAAGGCCATCTGAAGACATTTTCAACTTTCATCTTTATCAAAACATCTACAGGACACAAACCCAAACTTTGGGGACACAGCTAGGTAATACTGAGATATGTCTAAACTCCCATCTCAGCATGATCTCTAATGGTTTGTATCATTTTTAGCAAGGAATGAGCTGAGCCTTGTGACTCCCTGCACGAACCTCATCATCCTCACTCTCAAAATGTAGGTCTCTTTGGAGTGGAAGAGAGAGTTGCCTTGGTGAGAAAGTCAATCTCTTTATTATTTATTTTTAAAAATAAATTAATATTTATTTATTCTGCTTCCAGATGGGGTTTCTCTGTTTCATATGAAAAAGAGATCCTTCAAGGAAAGTTTGATTTGTCTACTTCTATGAAAACAGGAGGCTCATAACCATACAAACTCTCACAGCTGGAAGCACAAATGTCCTGCTTTGACATAGTGGGAGAACTGGCTAACTCAGTCATCACTATACAAAGAATCAAAGTCAAAACAGGATGTCACTGTCACCCATTATTTTAGAAGTGCAGTTTCCTTGGTGCTGGACTTCTTACCTGTGGGCTTCTGGGGCTCTCTTCTGAGTCTAGTACCCTGCATTAGTAAGAAGGTGAGAAGTCTTACCTGCTTTTCTTCTCCACAGAGAAGGAGGACTTCCACTACTGAGAGAGAGGACTTCTACCACTGCCTGTCTCTGCCTCTTGTACACATCATGAAGACGCACTTCCTTTAGTCCTGAAGTCCTTCAAAGAAGCAAATTGAAAGAAGCACAGAAGCAAATTGAAGCACTGCTCTCTCTCTGGAATTAAAAATATCTATAGTTTCTGATTAATAGGTATAAAAAAATTGTTGGAAATAGTGCCAGAAGACTGAGTGTCCAAACATGACAACTTTACTCAAACAGTATCAGGTTTAGAAGAGACTTCAGAATGTGAAGACTTGTGGCAGTCTGAGAAGGCTAGATCTATCATTCTTAAGGTAAACTGTCAAAACACACACTTAAGGTGCCTAGGTGGTTTCATTAGACATGCAGCAAGTGTGCCAAAATCCTTGTCATACACACAACATCTAATCCAACTCCTGGCACTTGGGATATTCTCCTGGTAGAATACAGTTGCTCTACCTCAATGCATACCAATCATTTTCTTATGATTTCATAGAAACTGAGGCACAGAAAGAAACTAGCATTCTGTTTACGTCAAGAAACTATATCTGGATGCTCAGTCTTCTAACAAGTCTCTGTCTCTCTGTCTCTCTGTCTCCGTTTCTGTCTCTCTACCTGTCTCTGTTTCTCTCTGTCTCTGTCTCTGTCTCTGTCTCTGTCTCTCTGTCTCTGTCTCTCTCTGTCTCTGTCTCTCTCTCTCTCTCTCTCTCTCTCTCTCTCTCTCTCTCTCCTTCTATCTCTCCATGCTTCTGTCCCATTTATCCTTCAATTCTTCCCTTCCTTATTCCCTGTGTGGTTCAAATTTAAAAGTAATAAGGAAAAGAGAAAATTTGCACTTGTATATATATCCAAAACTTCAAATTCTGTTTTGATCTCCAACTTTTTAGCTCTTTTGATCTCTTGTTTCTAATCATAGTCTTTGATTTTTCTTTCTTGATCCATTTTTTCTACTCTTTCTATTCTTCCTCACAGCCTACAAATCCAGTCCATACAAATCATTTTATGTTTTGGATTAGAATAGGATCATCACATCATTTCTCCCTTCCCTTCCCTTCTGTTCCCTTCCCTTCCTTTCCCTTCCCTACATCTAAGCCTTCCCATAAACCCTACCTTACCTTCTTTAAATCATGTTCTTTGTCATGTGGTTGTAACATTCTCTATTCATCCCAGTACCTGGAAGGTGAAGTCAGGCAGATGTCTATAAGTTTGATGCCTGCCTGGTCTACAGAGGTACTTCCAGGACAGCTACAGCTACACAAAAAACTCTCTCCTTAAACCAAACTTAACCAACCTCCCAAAAAGAGAAAGAAAAGGAAAAAGAACAATATAGTATAATCCATTTTTTGTTGAGTGTTGTTACATGCATATATCTAAATGTATATATTTATTAAAATATTCTAAATATAACCTGCTCTGTTTGTTTAATATTATATGAGTGTTTCTGAAGCTTTGGGATAGCATTTCTTATAAAATAACTACAACTGTGATTCTTGCAGATTCTTATGTAATATGCATAAAATGGTGTCAAAACAGGAGGAGGAATAATGTTATAGTTCTTTGGTGATTACTGAATTATCTTGGTATGGATTTGAAGTAAATTGTGACAAGGCAAGGAGCCCATGGCAGGCATAGAGGAACCATAGAATATAACTGAGAAGACTAGACAGTGCCCCACTGGGGAAGAAGACCCTGGTCTGCCTCCCAGAAATTTTTCTAGGCAGTTCACAACTACCCATGGCTTAAGCTCTAGGACATACAATGCCCTTTGCTTCCAGGGTCACAACATTCACAAGCAAGCACGCATGCACAAGTGCGTGCGCGTGCACATGTACACACATACACACACACACCCCAGGAATATAAAAGTAAACCACTGTTTGAAAACGAATATAATTAAAAATTGTATCACAAAAAAACCACAATTATAATGTTACATAAAAATAAAACACCAACCACTTCAGAAAAAAGCAGAAAGTGAAGTGTTATTGAAAGAATAAAACATACATGAGAAACACAGAAAACAAAGAAAGTGACTCCATAGTAGTTAATTTAACAAGACGCAGTAAAAGTTAGGTTTTCTTTATTCTGAAAACCCCCACAACTTCTGAGCATCATTTAAAAAGTAATCTTTGCAGACATGAGATTTAATAAGTATGAGAGAACAATGTACGGCTGACCCAAGGAAGCCACAGTATAACTAGCATCCTTATATGAGAGGCAGAAGAACAGATGCAGGCACAGGGTAAGCGGCCAGCTAAAGCTGGAGGCAGAGACACCAAGAAACAACTGAGAGCAAGGGAATGCTGGAAGCCCTAGAGCTTGGAGGAAACATGGCGTAGAACCTCTCTTACCAGAAACACAGAGGGAGGGTAACTTGGTGACATGTTGGCTTAGCTAACCCATTCTGTAGAACTGTAGGAGGATGAATTTTCTGTTTTAGGACACCATGTTTGTGATATGATTTTACTAAATCTTTTATTTCTTAGGATTTGAACTCAGGTTCTCATTCTTATGTAGCAAATGCATTTATTAACTCATCAATTTCTCCAGACCTGTTATATATATATATATACGTGTGTGTGTGTGTGTGTGTGTGTGTGTGTGTGTGTGTGTGTGTGTGTTATGCCGACTCATCACTCCAGTGGATTCCGAGTGTCAGGCCTGAAAACCTGATCACAGACCTGAGGCCTACAGCTTCAAAGGGAGCTAGCTTGCTTCCTGGAGTATTCAGTCACTGACATCTCATAGCTCTGAATGTGTTCCAGAATGCTCTCTGCTAAAGTCTGTGGAGAGATCTGCGTGCTTTCTTTATTCCGGCATAAGGTTGCCCTAAGAAATATTTTGTTATTTAGCTAAAACTGAAATTGAACATTATTTCCTGGCCTCCACAGTGTTTCAATAATCTTAATTGATTTCCTAGCTGTAATTAGCTTGGAATCTTTACAAAAAAGCTGTCTTACCAGACAGGGTGTCTCAAGAGTTAGAGATAGCAGTTAGGCACTTATTATCAGAGCAGTCCCACACAAGGCAGAATTGTTTTACTATCAGAGAGAAGTTGTAGGGCTTCCGTCACTAACTATCTATGTTACAGCCAAGGAATGCTAGTATTTGACCTTCAGCTGCTTGGCTCAGACAGACTCAGAGAATTTATCTTGGGGCTACCAAAATAGCCCGAGAAGAAGGACACCACTGCTCCTCCACCTTGCACCTGGCTCCTTATTCTCACTGACCTTGATGTGGCCATCTCCTGCCTACATGACTTCTGTTATTTGCCTTGTTTCTGTATACTATGTAAGCTTGATTTTTACTTTGTATAATTGCACTTGGATACCACACTTCCTTGTATTCTGTTTATCATTTCTTCGCCAACACCTTGTCGACCTGACTAGGACCCTGTTTCCCCTATGGGTTGAGGGAGGCCCAGATTGGCCGGCCTGTGGC
>JADRCC010564691.1:0-10783 GCA_019843855.1 Hylomyscus alleni
GCCCCGTCATTAGAGCGAATAGAGGCACCACCAGCTTAGGGCACTGGAAGCCACCAGCTCAGTTTCACCCAGAAGGATAAGTGTTTTAAAGGGAGAGTTAACCAATCAGTGAAAGCCAGGGAAGAAAGGAGAGGCGCTGAAAGAGAAAGCAGGGAGCTGGAATTTACTTCTGACAAAATCCAAAGAGGACCAGTCCAACATTCCCCACCGATTTCCTCAGTCTTTGGAGGGCCTGCTACAAGGCCTGAGTGTTCACTGGGCCTGTCTCCTCATCACCAAGAAGGAGTTGAAAGCTGCCCTGTGGGCTGCAACTGCTTGGCTCCAACGTAGAGAATGCTATGGGCTGGGGTCTTGTAGTCTACAGCATTTCAGTCACCTGGAGAGGGAAGTGAGAAGCAGCTTACCGATTTCCCATGTAAGCTGGGAGCGCTCACTGTGTGGGTCATATAGCCCATGGAGGGCATGGAACGCCGGTCCACATGAGAGGAGTTCTGTAACAGGAGAGGAGAAGTCAGACTGAGCCAGGCAAGGAGACCTCAGCCACTCCCTATCAGGACTGCCTGTCCTCCATGCGTCCTTCCATCTCTCTGAGCCCTAGGAACCCGGTCTCCGAAATGGCCACCTTTCTCACTGGGCACAGCACAGTAAACTGAAAGGCCCCAAGAGTTCAACCTCAGCTAGGTTGTTACAGATAAGAGGACTGACTGAACGCTAACACTGTTTCCTGACTGGTGGGCTGCCAGGCAGCCACTGAGTGACTCTGTCTCTCAGTGTAAGACCCCATTCACCCGGCAGAAATTCCCAGGCCTCACCTTGACAGCATGACCCCGTGCCTTCCTGGGAGAACCTCCCAGAGAGATGTCCACACTCCTCCTCTGGTTGAGTGGCTTCACGGTGACCCTTTCTGCTGGCGTATGAGGCCGCCGAGGTGGGAAGGGCCTCGGAGGCCCAGGAGGAGGGAGGTCAGAAGGAGATGGAGGCACAGAGATGGAGCGGGGCACCTCCAGCAGGCTTCGGCTGCGGCCCTGCTCGCTGAACTCTGGGGAGCCAGCTCCTATGGGCGCAGTGGGACTTCCATGACGGAACTGCTGCCTCTGCTGCCACTCATAGAGCTGCCACACAGTGCCATCTCTGTGTGCCCGGCGTTCCTCACTGGACATCTTCAGGTGGCTGGCTCGGTCCTGTGCGTACTTGTAGTCACTGGGCAGGTTCCAGGGAGGGGATGAAGAGCTCCCAGAAGGATGTCTAGTGTTCTTGGGAAGAGTCTGGTAGTTTTCTGGGAAGGACAGGGGCTGCCTGGGACCCTGGCGAGGAAGTGTCTGGTCTAAGGGCAAGCTGAGAAAGATAAAGAGCATATCAGGCCATCACACAAGGCAAAGCAGCTAAGGAAATCAACAAGATCATCTTGTGGGGGAGATATTAGGACCCCAAACAGCGACTGACGCAGACACTCAGGACTTCTCACTGTAGAAGAACCCAGACCCAGTTTTCTCCAACAGCCAGGACTACCAAGGGGTTCTAGTGCTTATCGCTCCTGGTACAGTGTGATTAAACTGCCTTCCCTCTCTTACCAGCTGTCAATGACAAGGAATGTGTGTTGGTCTGGGAAGGCCTCACAGTTTCCTGGGGTGAGGCTCTCCTCACCTAGCACTAACCTTCAAGGCTCACAAAGAAAATGACAGGAGGCAGGTAGAGTCGGGTGTCTTCTTCTTTTTGCTATCCTTCTAACCCAGACACTGGTTCCTTCCCTCCGGCAGAGAACGCTGAGAGCCTCCTAATGGTCATCTGATCTCGCCACTCCAGTGTGCTCCAAACCTCCTCAGCCCCCTTGAAATCCTTGCCTGGTACGCATGGCTCTCTAACATCTGATTATAACCTACCCTGAGGTCCTGCTGTTTTCTCACTGCTCTCTCCAGGGCTGAGACCAGCAGCCTAGACGGCCAGGGATGGAGGAACACCCTTACCCCCCCACATACACACATCCCATGAGCATCCCACACTCGTTGTCCACCACAGAGCTCCCTACCTCAGTAACTTCTCACTGTGCAAGAAGCCAAAGTAGGTTTTGAACCTGGATTCTACATAGATTGGTTATGTGACCACACGAGGCTTACTGCCTGCTCTGAGCCTCAGTTTCTCCACCTGTATGTGAGGTAGTATTACTGCTTCATCTAGGGGTTCTGAGAACTAATGAGGTCAGTAAGGGAACATGCATCCTGAGAGCCAGAAGGTACTTGGCAGGATGTGCACCGTCCTGATACCATGTCCCTTCCCTCCATGGCCAGGAGTGGTGGCATATAATATAATAGCAATAGGGAGGTACAGGTTGGAGGATGAGAAGTTCAGGATCATCCTCAGCCACATAGAAAGTTCTAGGTCATCCTAGGATACAGAACATATTGTCTAGGAAAAAAAAAAAAGACTAGAGGTTGAAGAGATGGCTCAGCAGTGAGAGTATTTGCTGCTTTTCCAGACGGCCCAGGTTCAATTCCCAGCAGCCACAAAAGGCTTGTAACAACCTGTAACTCCAGTTCCAGGAGATCTAACCCCATCTTCTGAATTCCACGGCACCAGGCACGCACAGCAATGCACAGACATACATGCAGGCAAAACATTCAGAACATGATTTTTTTTTTTTTTTTTTACAGTTTATGGCCAGTAAGATGGCTTACTTAGTACCTAAGAGTGCTTGCCAAGTAGGCCTGATAATCTGAACAAACTCCCCAGAACCAATGGTGGCAGGAGAGAAGTTGAAGTCAGAAGTCAGTTGTCTTCTGACTGCTTCTGAATGCTGTTATGTGCATTTTGTCTGCTCAAGTGCGTTCTCTCCCTCCCTCCCTCCCTCCCTCTCCCTCCCCCCCCCCCCCCCACACCCCCCCCCCCCCAACCCACCCACACACCCTTTTTTTTTTGTCATTTGCTTTTTTTTTTTTTTTTTTTAAAGATTTATTTATTTATTATATGTAAGTACACTGTAGCTGTCTTCAGACACACCAGAAGAAAGTGTCAGATCTCATTGCGGATGGTTGTGAGCCACCATGTGGTTGCTGGGATTTGAACTCAGAACCTTCAGAGGTGCTCCTCTGAGTCAGTGCTCTTAAACCTCTGAGCCATCTCGCCAGCCCGTCATTTGCTTTTTTTAGTCTAACCTGCAAAGTAGTGTGGCCTTGTAAAGAGAATAGGAGGCTCTGGGGTTACAGAAGCCTGGGTTCACATCCCAATTCTGTCTCATCAACTTCACATAGCAAACTTCTAACAAAAACATCACTATGTGTCAATCATTGCTCTGGGCCAATGCTAACTCCAAGATTATGGTTGGCTAGTAGAGGCAGCAGCAGCAGCAACAATACTGCAGGCTTTATTCAAAAGGCAAGCTCCTGAATTAAGCCAGACACTGCATGTTCTTGATTGTATGTGGGATGCAGAGAAGCAAAGAGTAAAGCTAAGGATGGCAGAAATAAAGAGGGAGGAGATGTTGGTCAGCTGTGAAAACTTTCAAGTGAGCAAGTATGCCCCATAGCAGGATGTGCACAACATGGTGACCACAGTTAATAATAATATACTTCAAAACTTCTCCAAGAATAGACTGATTATTGTTACCACATGTACATAAAGGATATGTGGGTGAGGTAATGAATATTAATTAACTTGTTTCAACAGCTTCACAATGTATGCATATACCAAAATGTCCCATCTGCTCCATCAATATATAACTATTACTTTTTCAGATGTATGATTATGTATGTGTTTGTGTGTGTGCACATGTGTTGGAGTGTGCATGTCCATGTATGTCTGTGTCTGGAGGCCAGAAGAGGACATCAAAGGTCCTGCTCTAGCACTCTCTGCCCGTCTCCTTGAGACAGTGTCTCTCCCTGGCCTAGAACTTCTTGTCTGACTAAGCCAGCTGGCCAATGAGCTCCCAGATCCATCTGTCTGCCCCCTAACACTGGGATTGCCTGGCATGGGTGGAACTGCACAAGAAAAACTCATGCCAGTGCCATTTCTCTAATCCCATAATTATTACTTTTGGTTAAAAGTAAAAGCTAGAGGGATGCCTTAGCATTGGCTGCTCTTGCAAAGGACTTGGGTTCAATTCTCAGCACCAACATGGTGGCTCACAACCATCTGTAACTCCACTTCCAGGGGCTCCGACTCTCTTTTCTGACCTCTGCAGACAGCAGGAACACATATGGTACACATAAAATAAAATAAATCTTTAAAAAAAAATCTTTGAAATACAGGATAGAGATATAGCTCAGTTTTAAGAGTCTTTGTCTAGTAGCCCCAAAGCCCTGGGTTCAACTCCCAATGTGACATGAACAGACCAGAAGCCAGTCTGGGCAAGACCCTGTATAAAATATAGCTTCAAAATGTAGGTTTTTCAGCCCAGTAGACCTATGAATAATAACCTCTGGGCAGAGTTCATTCACCCTGTTAAACAGCCCTAGAGGATGAAGAGTGCTATCCTGATCCTGTTACATCACTCGTATCTGTCTGACCTCAGGTCTGTGTCTTCTGTTCTACTCTAACTTGCCTTTCTGCCAAACGTGGATAATAAGCACCTCTGACTAATCATTGTGAGGAACAGAAATAGGTGCCATCAAATATGGCAGCTTCTCTTTCACAGTTTCTTTTCATTCAGCTGAGGTAATTTTAAGATCTCTTCAACCCAAACCTGTCTAGCATGCAAGTGTGCCTGCTTGCCACTAGGTGGCAGAGATTTTTCATTCATTTTCCCAAAGCCCGAGTGTGATGTGGTGGTGGCTGGAGCAGACAGCAGGTGTGGGGCTGCCCCTTCCATCTGTCTCTACAGCCTACACAGGGTACCTGCCTATGATGTCTAGATGGTCACAACCCCACTCCCACTATTAGTCAGAGTCCCAAATCCCGAGGCTGTCCTCAGTCCCTGCTTTCCACCTATGCACTGTCTGCCATTTAGGGCGACCTCAGACACTAGTGTGATGGTGGCCACTGGCTCCTGCAGCCAAACTATAATAATTAACTGGCTAGTGGAGGGAGGGACATGATAGGTCCCAGGAGCAGGTGGGTACTCCTGAGGCAGCTCTGTCTTGACAAAAGACATATGTCCAACCTGGCCTTACATAGTCCGGTATCAGGAACCATCTGCTCTGTGGTTCCAAAACCAGAAAAGTTAAACAGGATATCCTGAGAAAGTGGCTGTAGAGACAGTCACGCCAAACATAAGGTCAACTTTTGTGACTGCTCCCGTTCGCTGCAAAAATCCCTCACCCTCGCTGCCACATCATCATGCAGGCCTTTCATTTCCTATTGTGTTCCCTCTGATCTGCTTTTAATCCCTGGCCCCACCCACCCTTTTTATTTTACAAGTACACTTTACTTTAAAACACAGGGTGGGGGTGGAAATGGAAGGCTAGGAGTCTAAGTACCGGTATGTGAGACTCTTGCTAACCCCATTCCAACAGAGTTAAATGATAGGAGATGCAATCTAGATATATCTCAAAATATAGGGATAAGTGAGAACAGTTCCTCATGTGGACTTCCTTCCAATGCCTCTGTGTGCTCTGTCCAGTGACAAGGAGGTCAGCACAGTCTTACAATACACAAAGGAGAGATAGCTGGCTTCTTTCTCTGTGTTTTCAAATGGAAAATGGAGGAAGTTCCTTCATTAAGCAGCCAGATCCATTGGTCACTTACCATAGGAAATTACCATATACTTAAATGTGTGTATGTATGTGTGTGTGTGTGTGTGTGTGTATGTGTATGTGTAGAACAGACTGGTCTGGAACTTACAGCCACCTTCTGGTGATTACAGACATGCGCCACGAGGCCCACCACATACATCTTTAAGGACGAATATCTGGGAACACGGGGTGCAGTCCTTCTAAGACATGTTGCAACCCCAGGGGCTGATGCACGTCTTTTCTATTTTCTGCTTTCCATCGTCTTCAACGCCACTACCTCTCATCCCCATGCTCCCTACACATGCCACCTCTGTGCCTCCCACAGGGCAGGTCATTGTGTGTAGTAGAATAAGGGAGATCTGTTGAGTGCAGAAAGCCTTATGAAGACACATTTCACCAATGACAAGTTAGAATCTCAGGGGTCTGATTTTCTTGCAAGGACTTTCTCCCACGAAAAGTTCTTGAGGATCAGGCATTCTGGTGGCTCCTTCATCCCTACAGTCTACTGCCTTCAGATTTAAACTCTGAAACTAGCTCTGGCTGGGTGTGGTGTGCACGTCTTTCATCGTGGTACTTGGCAGGTAGAGGCAGGTGGAGCTCTATTAGTTCAAGGTCAGCCTGGTCTACGTAGTGAATTCCAGGCCAACCAGGCTACACAGTGAGACCCTGTCTAAAAAAAAAAAAAAAAAAAGAAAGAAAGTACAGGTCTAGAGAGATGGCTTGGCTGCTCCCGCAGAGGATTCAGGCTTGGTTCCCAGCATCCATCTACGTGGTACTGTTTCTAACTCCAGTTCTAGGGGAACTAATGCCCTCTTTTGGACTCTGTGGGCACCAGTTACGTATCTGGCACTCAGACATATACGCAGGCAAAACACCCATACACATAAATTGTTTTTCTTCAAATGAGCCCCTACCCAATGACAGGATGAGTGTCCACAGTGCCTGGGCTCCTCTCTGGGCTCCTCCCTGGACTCGTCCAGGCATCTGGGAGGTGACACCTGGGTCTCAGTGCTCTCAAGAGTCTACAGAGACTTCTTGCAAGCAGAGGGACAGCAGTATAGAGTTGATCAGCTACTGACACTGCTGGGCCTCTTGGTGGGCAGAGGCCCACAGACCACACTTTAAACCCCAGCCTTGATCTAATCTGCATCCTAGGCAAGCTGCTTCTCTTCTCCAAGCCCATTTCTCTGGTCTGTAAATTAAAGCTATCTCCTTTCCTGGGAGGGCTGTTAAGGTTACTCACATAGAGATAATTAGCTGAGTGGTGTACTGGAGAAACGACAGCACCCCACCCACCCCACCCTCACTATCACGATCAACACCACACTCACCTCCTGCCATCCCCCTTCTGAGCCTTTGCCCAGTGCTCTGCCTGGGTCAGGTTGGTCTTTCTCTGGCTGTGTTTCTCTATGTTGGCCCTGGGAGGAGCAGTCCGCTGGTACCCACTGGTCCCATTCTGTTCTCCAGGGCCATAAGGCAGGACCCCATTCTTGTCAGCTCGCTGTGGCTGTGCTTGCTGTCCTCGGGGTCCGCCAGGAAGATCGACAAACAGGGCATTCTCCTCAGCTGGCAAGTATGGGGACCTGGCCTTGCTCCTGTCCCTCCTGCCCTCTAGTGGGTCCCTTTGAACACGGAAGCGTTCCTCCTCCTGTTCCCTTCTGTCGAAGCCAAAGGAATCTTCATAGCCTCGATGACGACAGTCTCTTGAGTGTCCAGGTCCCACGTGGCCACATTCTTGACAGGCATCAGTGTGGTTGGCCTGTGGCATGGCCTGCCGCTCCATCTTGTCCATGTCCCTGTAATGGCAGCAGCACATTCAGCCCACAGCACAGCCAAGACTTCCCAGAAACATCATCTACTTATCTCTGGGACCCCCACCCCCACCCCTAACCCAAGATCAGAGTTCTCTACTGCTGTGGGGACCTAGCTTAAATCATGCTTCTTCCAGAAAGCCGCTCCTGACACATTCCTCAGTGTAAAATGAGACTGCAGCCTGACACCATGACCACCCTAAAATGGCCGCTCCAGAGCCATACTCTTTAGCTTCTGCCACCTACTGTCTTTCCACTCATGGTCCTCACTCCCACCCACAAGCCTGGCCAGTATGAGAAGAGGCACTGGTTACAACTAATGTCTGTGACATTGGACAGGGTTCTTCTGTCATGGCATGCCACACTGAAAGCCTCCTAAGGATATATCCTAATCTAGTTCTGCATGTAGCCCCACCACTCAAGACAGAACAGTGGCTCACTGGAGTCAGAAGAAGGCACACCAACACAGATGGGGAAATGAGCAGGAATTCAGATGGAACATTAGTCTAGCTGCACTCCAGGGTGAAAAGGTCCTGCCCTTCCAACACATGGCTTATATGATGGTTCAACTTGTACTGTTTGCACTCTGATCTGGGAGCATACAGTTGAACACTCCTATACCATGATGATCAAAGCCCCAGGATCACTCAGAACTTCAGCTCTCCAGAGTGAGTGCAAATTCAAGCTAGTCTAGGGGACAAGAAAAATATAATTCCCTACGCAGTGACTGACTGCTTCTTGGGTGCGGGTCTAACTGTGGGCAATCAACTCCCTTTCCTGTGTGCATAGACACTGGTTTGTGTTACTCACGCTGCAGAGGCTGCTACATCTCAGAATGAAGGACTGAGATACTGACCTGAGGAGCCTTCCACTCCAGCCCCGTGCATCTATAAACCCCGGTAACCGGAAAACACTCAAGGACTTACACTTTAAAAAAGCAATTCTTGGACTGGTAAGAGAGCTTGCAGATACATACTTGCCACAACTGGAGTCCATCCCCAGAACCCACATTGTTAGAGGGAAAGAATCAACTCCAGGAAGTTGTCTTATGACCACCAAATGCACACCGCGTGCACACACATACAGAGACACACACAAAATAAATATTACAGGCTTACTGTAAGCTCAAAGATAAGAAATTCTGCTCTGGACACTTGAGCAGTTTGACCCCTCTTCTCCTCCTCTCCTCTTTGTCAACAGACCCCATCAGCAACCTTTGAGTTGCCTACCTTGGCCTTTATCCTCATCATGGCCTCTCCTCCTTATAGGCTGTGCTCCACAGCTGCCTGAGTTGGTAAGAGCCCAGCTGCCCTCTGGGTCATCCCTGATAGAGTAGGGTCACAGTTGTTCTGTGCTTTCATTAGCTCCCACACCACCAAGTGCTCATTCCAGCTTGGAAACCTAAAGAGTATAGCTTTTCTTTCTTTCTTTTCTTCCTTCTTTCTTTCCTTCCTTCCTTCCTTCCTTTTTGGGGACGTGGGGGTAGAGGAACAGGAGTCCCATAAATCTCAGGCTGTCCTCAAACTTTTAGGTCCCCGAGGAAGGCCTGTCTCCACCTCCCAGGTTCTGGAAGACATATCTGTTTTATGCTATGGTAGTGCTTGAACCCACGGTTTATGCCTACCAGACAAACAAGCATTCTACAACCTGGGCTTTATCTTCTGTCTCCAAATGGACATATCTTCTTATTACGCACACTATAAAGATAAGCAGTCGGACAGACATGCCACCATTGTGTATGCATTAGAACTGTTAACCCTAAAAGCATGGAGTTTGCTAGTCTCCTCTCCTTTTAGAGCTAATTTTAAGATTAAATTCTGGGTTTTATTGTGTGTGTACAAAGAAAGATGCGCATTCTCACATGTGCAAATACTTCCTGGAAATCAATTTGATGGGGGATGATTACTTCTTCTATTTGGATTAATACCAGAATATCCTGCATAGTAAACATCTAGGGAGTGGCTGACAGAGTGGGTTCTGCTCGCTACCTGCCACTCTTCTTTTTTTTAAAAAAGATTTATTTATTTATTTATTCAGACACTCCAGAAGAGGGTGTCAGATCTCATTGCGGATGGTTGTGAGCCACCATGTAGTTGCTGTTATTTGCCCAAAATGTTCAGTCTATGGCTACAGGTAGGAAAGCAGTATTTCCTGCTCCATAGCCCTACCTGACTTCAACATGTATCAATTTACTAAATTAGGGGCCTTAAAACAAAACAAAAACAAACAAGCAAAACCATTTTCTCCTGTCTCCCTATATTCCCAGCAACTTACCCTATGACTTCTCAAATCAGAAGACCTGTCACAAAAGAAATCTTCAGGGACCAATTTAGCACAGTGGGTAAAGTATGCCTTCACTGTGGATGACTGTCATGCAGAGGGCTGGCCACCCAGGCGGGCTGCTAGCGTACTGAGCACTGATCCCCAGTCTCAGAAGTACATAAGCTCATAGCGAGGACCCAGCCTGGGCACCACCTAGACCTCTGTATGACAGACTGAAGAGCTGCGGCCTCACAGAACCTGGAAGGCAGGCAGTTTCCTTCACTCTGGTTAGTGCTCAGCACTGAGGAAGGAGCTGCTGAGAGCGGTGGGGATGGTAGTCACTTCCTTCTTTCCAAAGCTGAGTTAAATGGGGCAGCCCCCGCCCCTCGTCCCAGGGGAGAATCTCTCACCCCACAGCCCTTCAACTGTCTCTGCTTTACCAGAATTAGCAACAGAGGACCTGCCTGTGGGAAGAACACTCTACCTTCAGCTGTTCCCCCTAGTGAGTCACAAAATAGACCCAACAATGCAGCTGCCTCTTGCATAGGAGTGACAAATGACAAACTCCCCTGTGAAGCTATATGGATCAAAAACTCCACAGGGTCTCGTCCAAGGCCATATTTGTTTTTAAGTCTGATGCTACCATTACCACATGTGCAAGGACCCACTGTGTGCCAGGAACTTGACAAGGCCCGTCTCACCAGGCACCCACAGGCATAACTTCATATACACAAAATAAAAGTAAAAAAGATAATGCTACAGTAGAAGGTGAAGGGTGCATCAGTCAGCCTGGGTGATGGCTACTGGCGTTCAGTCATTCTCAATTAGAAGGCAAGAGTTTTTCCAATTTTTGAAAGGGAAGGAACCTTGAGCAAAAATGATGGAATTTGCCGGACAGTGGTGGCACATGCCTTTAATCTCAGCACTTGGGAGGCAAAGGCATGTGGATTTCTGAGTTCAAGGCCAGCCTGGTCTACAGAGTGAGTTCCAGGACAGCCAGGGCTACACAGAGAACCCTGTCTTGAGAAGGGGGGGGGGGGGGGGGGG
>JADRCC010564693.1:0-10380 GCA_019843855.1 Hylomyscus alleni
CTAACACATGGGGCACCCTTGTGATTTACAACTTCTCTTGGATAAAATGTCCCTGTGATATGTTTACCCCATCCATGAGCCTGCTGTGACAGTTTAGACAACATGAGGCTCTGGGGAGCCAGACAAAAAGTCTTACACAGAGGAATGAGCGGCCTCATTCAAGGTGTACACCACTTGATGATGACATATCCGTGTGCAGGGCAAACGGGTTCAGACCGGGAACTGGCTTGGAGAGAGGCTATAGAAGTTTGGCCATGGCTGAATGAAACAAGCAAGGAAAGAGAAGAGAGCTCCCCCACCCCCAGCCCCTGCCAAAGCAGTGACCATGACAGCCTGTATGGAGGCCAGAACAGTGGGATGGGGTGGAGGGAAGTTGAGGAAGAGCTAGGCAATCTTAAACAAACTTGATTATAGTAAGAGATGGGGAAGCGACAGCCAAGGGTGATTCTGAGGCTGACAAGGGGGATGCACCTCCCCACCGCTAGTTAGACACAGAGCTCTGTCTAAAAATAGCTATCACATGAATCACCTTAGTTGTATCCAACAAAGATTTGGCGGGGTGCTTAAGGAATCACAGAGGACTTGGCCAAATCAACTGAAATCACTTGTCCTCTTGGCATAAGCAAGGCATGTTGGGCTCAGCCTCCTGCTGAGGGCAGGCCAGAAGCCTTGAGGCATGTAGACCGTCAGTCAGTCAGTCAGTCAGCTGCCTCGACCCAGCAGCTCTGCATCAATGCTGGAATTAACCATCCCCTCTCCACCCCACCCACCCCCCCATTTTACAGTTAAACAACCCAGCTGCCAGATGTTTCCAGGATACAGATTCCACGGCTAGCGCCACCCGAATTCAAATCCAGACTAGTCCAGATACTCAGTATCTACTAGAAGGAGGTTTGGGGCCCAAAATCCCTGGAAACTCACTTCTGCCCCTCCCTTCAGGGATACCTTAGCTGAACTTGAGTCACCCTCCTCATAAAAATTCCATGTTCCATCAGCACAATGTTTCCGTCCCAATTAGATCAATTCTCTCTAAGTAGCAATAAATGTGTTTTTCTTTCAGAGGCCAGCCCGACACATTAAGCAGGCTCAGGGCGGCCAGCCCCCAGACCGCTGGCTCCAAGTGTGTGGGGTCAAGGGTCACAGTGCCGCTGCCTCCAGCTCATTAGTAGGACCCATTCATCTTTGCTGGGGACACCGGCATTCAACATGGTGGCAGGACTCTGGGTGGGGGTGTACGGCCAATTCATCAGAGACCCTGCCTCACTAGAGACAAGAGCAGAAAAGTCAGCCTGTGCCAGGCCTGCAGGAAGCCCAGACCCACCAGCTGAGGACCGGAGCCCACTGGTTAAAAGTTAACTTCAACCAGAATGCTTGTCTGTCGGGGCAGTAGCCACCATGCAGGGAACAGGGCACAGGGCTGGCTCCTTTCAGATGCACCTGGCTCCTATCCACCAGCAGAGCTTCCCTTCTGTCACCACCCTCACAAGGAACCCTTGAAATCCATCCCAGGAAGACCTGGCTCTTTGATTTGCAAATGTAGGTTCTAGGAACTGGTGGCCCTACCAAGCCTTTTCCTAGGCTGCCTGCAGAAGCTCTGCCAAAGGAAGAATACTGTCTCTCCTCTGGGTTTGGGTTTGTGGGTGCGGGGCCCAGCTTACATCAACATACATACATGTGCACATCTCTCTCTCTCTCTCTCTCTCTCTCTCTCTCTCTCTCTCTTTCTCTCTTTCTCTCTTTCTCTCTCTCTCTCTCTCACACACACACACCAGAGAAAGTTAGGGCCACTAACTACCCTGAACACAAAATTCTCAGAAGGTAACAGTCTACAGATTCTGAAATGAAGTATTGCACACAAAGTAACTGGATAGATGCTGACACTCACAGTTCTAAAGGCTCTAAGTTGAAGATGAAGTCCATGCTCACCCTGAAGGCCCCAGGGAAGGAGGCATCCACGCCTCTTTCCTGCTAACTGATAGGTCCTTGGCTTGCTTGGGGCAACACAGCCTCCTTCTATCTTCACATGGCATCTCCATCTTCACATGACATTCTTTTATAAAGATACCAGTCCTGTTATGTCAGGGACGTAATCCCCACACCTCTGTGACCCATGAGAACTCATGGCATCTACCACCTGCCCTATTTCTGGGATCAGGTTGAGGTACATAGGACTGGGGTTTCAACATTCAGACTCAAGTGACACACGGTCCAGCCCACATCATTCTAACCTTATGGACCACTTGAGGCTTCCTTGTGTCTGGAGCACCTACCAGTTCCACTGTAAAGTACTGGGTTATTATGAGGGACTGACCTCTGACCTGTGAGCTCACAGGTAGCAGAAGATCCAGGCTCTGACCTGTCACCAGAGCTAAGACACCCACGATTACAGCCACACACACAGCCAGCTTCCACTACAGGTAAGAGGTTAATAACACGCTCACCCATTCCTGGCTTCCCTGGGCTATTCAGTCCCCCCACGCACCCCTTAGCTGCACCTCTCCTGCTCCAGTAGCCCACCCCCACCCCCCAGCATGAAGCTTTCCCTGGAAGCTACATTGACAGCAGCTGTCCAGGAATCGTAGTTTGGGGTAGCCTTTCTGCAGGGTCCCCAAAGCCTAGCAGTGGTCATCTAGATCTACACAGCCCCAGACCCTGCTGCACTCCTTAGCCGAAGCTTCTACCTTGGACACCAGGGTCCAGCAGCAATAAGCCACAGCTTGGTCCACTGCCAGGACCCAGGGAGGAACCTATATTTAGCTCATGTCTAACCAGCTCCAGGCCCCAAACTCACTATTTTGGTAACCTTCACTGGTGTGACTAACAGCTTCCCCAGCCCCGAGCCTCTTCACAACTGAAATTAAATAACTGGGGGAAATTCAGCCGCTCCATGTCTGTATTCCCAAGAGGCTTTAAGCTTTATAAGTTAACGCACCTGTCAGACCACCTCCAGACACCCAAACCCACCTTGCGCCTGTTGGCGTATCTGATTTGACATCTACAAACATGGGCTGGGCCAACAAACAAAATAATTGATCACTTCATCAACCTCTTATCTCCCCTCAGCACAAATGGAGCCACAGGCTTGATGCAAGTCTGTGATGCCCTGAGGGTTACCACAGAAGAGAGTGAAGATGAGGGAGAGGTGAGATCTGTGTGACAGGGTAGAAAGAACAGCTTAGACACCAGACGACAGGGCAGGGGAGGAAGGAGGTTTCAAGAGGGAGAGCTGAGCATTTAGGTTGGACCCAAGCCAAGCTCAGCATATTGAGAACCAGAGATGGTTAGAACCCCATCCCAGCACATGGACCCCTCCTAGGTCTGCCCAGTCACTCGTCCTAGCATGTGTCAGCATTGGCAACCTCCGCACCCATGAGGGTTTGCAGCTGGGTGCATCTTTGATGCAGCCCAGAGTGTTTAGCAGCATCTCTGGGAGCCAAAAAATGTCTCTGGTCATTGTAAAATATTTGTCACCCCCAGCTGAGACAAGCTGGGGGACAGCACAGATCTGTAGCCCTCTCCCTGAGGAAGACTGTATACGCTGTCCCTTCTACTGCCTCTGTCTCCCAGGGGCGATCCTGTGAACTAGCACCCTCAGGTACTCAATCAATCGACAAGCAATCTTTCAGCACTTCCATGCCGGACGAGGGTTGTTTTCTGGAAAAAAAAAAAAACACTGAATACACAGAGGATCCTGTTTTCTCCGTGATTTTACGGTTGATAATAGGCAGGATGCTGGCCTCAAGATGTCTATGTCTTCTGTGACTATGTGACCTCACGTGGTAAAAGGCTCTTTGCCATGTAATGAAACCCAGCCTCTCGTTATAGGGAGATGAGCTGGGATCACCTAGATGGCTTCCGTTTACTACAAGTGTCCTTATAAGCGAAAAAGAGAAGGCTTCCGTCTGAGAAGGTACGACAATGGGTAGAGCTGTGCATCAGGGCCATGGTGACGCCCCGCTGATAGCTTGGGAAACGAAGGAAGGGGCCCTCAGCCCGGGACCACAAGGAGCTTCTAGAAGTTGGAAAAGGCTAAGTAATGATGGGTGTGTGCTATTTTAAGCTGCCTGGCTTGTGACAGGGTGTCACAGTTGTAAAAAGAAGTTGAAGCAGGGGACTGTGAAGCCCAGGAGGAGCAGGACTGTCAAGTGGCGTTGTTGAGGTTACACGTTCCCCTAAAGTAGCCAGGCAAAGGGGTTGATGGGACTAAAAGATGTATCTATGAACTGGACAATGGGAGGCTTTTTTTTTTTTAATTTGCCCAGATGAGGTAAGTTAAAAACTGTGTCTTCAGCAAGAGACTTGAACTCTTCTGTACACAGCTCACTGCGTCCTCAGCAAGAGACTTGAACTCTTCCTAGGGAAATCCAAGAAATTCAGAGAGGAGATGATGGCCTGGACGAGAATTTAAAAGAAAAATGTGAAAAGGAGAGTGATCCCAACTAAGGATGATGATAAAACCTGATGCATTTGGAGCAGAGAAAGACAACTACCTCCTGAGTTCTCGGTACCCAGGAGATGCTGACCAGTGAAAGGCTGGGTTGGTGGGAGTACAGCTGACAGTCCAGTGGGGTGTTCATAGCAAGTGGCCAAATGTCCACCTCTGGAAACTGTGGCAAACGCCAGGCTGTTCTACAAGCCTACCAGTTGCACAACTCCAGACACTGCTGCCCCATGACTCCGAGGGACACTTGGTTCTTCTACTGTATGCTTTAGTGTACAGCAGTGAGTCTGTCCCCACGGTGGCTTCACTCCACTGCACTTAACTCCAAGACGGGTATTGATGGTGCCTTGACCTTCCCTAATATATCGCCACAAGGTGACGTAGGCCAGCCCTGCAGTCTCAGGCAGGCCACAGCCCCACCCTGGGCCTAAGCAAAGAACAAGAAAAAACCATCAAGCTGGGTGCAAGGTTTGAGATATAAATAGCAGTAAGTTGTTTTCCTGGAGGCAAATGGTCCCCCGTGGACTAATGGCCATCCGTGGCTCCTCCTACTGCGTCCTCACTCCACCCCCAAAGCTAGCCCAGCTGGTACAGTGGCTCCAGCTTCCCCCAACCCAGCCCTTCTGCTGACAGCATAACCTTCAAGAACCTGAAATTCCTGAGTGGGTCCCCAGAGCCCAATGCATCTTGAAAGAAAATTTGTATAATGTCATTTCAAGCTGCCCCTAATCCAGAATTATTGAAGGGGGGTGGGACTGGGACCTGGGAATTGCCTCTGACACTTGACAAATACTTGGCTTTGTGTAAATGGACAGGCTCCTGAAATAACTGCCTTTAGATGTCACATGAAGAGAAATTAATTCTTTATTAACTTCCACAATGATAATCTAATAAACCCATCGGGCCTCCAGGCCCCAGCATTTAAAGAGCTTGGCGGTTTTGATGCAAATGTCTCCCAACCCCATTTTGTCCGGAATATGCTAGTGGAGAAGAGGAATAATTGGCTCTTGAGGTCAGGTGTCTGCTCAGGGTCAAGGGAGTGACTTTCTTGGCTCCATACAGACCGGGGGATGCGCCACGTGAGGCTGGCTCTGGGCCCACAATTGTTCTGGGTTTTCTGGGGTGATCATTTCAAACAGATTGTCCCTTTGCTCTCTAAAAGACGATTGTCTGGTATTCACTCATATTACAAGGTCATTAAATTCCCCCAACCATCAGTTCCAAAAAGCAAGCCACCCTGGTCCTTTCTTGTGCTCCTCCACACCCTCATGCACTGACCTAAGAGAGACTCCAAAAGTCCCTGTCCTCATTTGTAACTTACAGCCTAGTGGGTGGCAGACAACAACATCAGCCTTAATCATTAACTGAGGGGAAACACTACTACAACAAAGAACATCCGGAGAGGTGCACAGCACGAAGGTTTGCAGGGTGGGTAGTCAGGGTTTCTCCGTCCTGGAAAGGACAGGCTCGCTCCCTGGGATGGCATCAACAGAGACAGAAAACGATCTAAATATCTACTCCGGAGACAGGAAGAACAAAAAACAAGGTAAAGGAGGCTGCACGGGCCTCCAGGGTGGGGAAGTTCTCCAGGGAATGCCGGGAAGGAAGAATCCAGTCCGGTCTGATACCTGACCCTCCCCTCCTCTCTGCTTGCTTACCTCCCATAGCAGAGCACTCACTACTACCCAAGGAGACTCCCAGGAAACCAACGACAGTGCAAGGCTTTCGGAATGTGTGTGTGTGTGTGTGTGTGTGTGTGTGTGTGTGTGTGTCTGTCTGTCTGTCTGTCTGTCTGTCTGTCTGTCTGTATGTGTGTGTGTCTGTGTCTCTGTGCGTGTGTCTGTGTGTGTGTGTGTCTGTGTCTCTGTGCGTGTGTCTGTGTGTGTATCCGTGTGTGTGACTTGTGAATGTCACACACCACATACAGTTAAAGAATGATAAAGACATACCAAAGACTAGTGAACGAATTAATTGTTGAACAAAAAAAAAGATAATGAAAGGGTTATCTAAGCATAAAACAAGGGGAAATTCATGGAATAATAAATGTGACTTCATAAAAAATTTTAATTTCTCTATGTTATAGACTCGGGCGTGATAATCAATACCACTTTTTAAAAGGGGCAGATGTCAAGGCAAATCATTCATACCAGAGGAAATACAAACAGCTAATACGCATCTGGAAGAACTGTTCAGTCATATGTAAAATCGGAGAAAAGTAGGGTGAGGCGGCTGTAAAATACCACTGTTCACCTCTCACATTGATTTTCTTTCTTAATTCAGTGCTGAGCATGGGCAAGGCGTGAGCTCTTTCAGATCGCCAGCATAGGCTCCGGTTGTTAAGGCCTTCCTGAGAAGCAACCTTCTAACACACATGGAGATCTGTATAAGGCTTTTATGCTGGGCCCTCGATCACACAGAGGGTGTGGTCCTGAAGAAGAAAGTGATATCAAGGAGTGAGAGAGATTCCTGAGATGTACCAATACAAATACAAAATGTAGACTTTGGGTTGGACCCCGGTTCAAGTACACTGAAAGCAGGAAGACTTTTCCTGGGATAATTAGAAGAAAAAAAAAATTGAACATGACCAGAGACGAGATGACACTGATGAAAATTATTCTTCATGTTTACAATGTGATGATAGTGCTCTGTCTATCATTTAAAAAATATTTTGCTGTCAAATTTAACCTGTGGAGGGATTTTATTTTATACTAAAATGTTTAGCTGAGTCAACATTTGTGCAGAGGGGACACTGCTAACCAAAAGTAATTTTAGCATGTTTAGGGTGGGTATGGCTCTTTGTATTCTCAATAAAGTTCAAGAAATCTGGCCATGAAAGCAAACTCAATTATGAGCTAAATACCTCTTACAAGTTATGGCATATAGTCCATGAATATTAGCCCACTGGATGAACTCGGGTCTAAAAAAAAAAACCAGATATTAAGATATTAGCCTTTGGCTGGGCGGTGGTGGTGCATGTCTTTAATCCCAGCACTTGGGAGGCAGAGGCAGGTGGATTTCTGAGTTCAAGGCCAGCCTGGTCTACAGAATGAGTTCTAGGACAGCCAGGGCTACACAGAGAAACCCTGTCTCGAAGAAAAAGAAAAACAATATTAGCCTTTTAAAATTGCTCGTGAGTTAAGGAAAAGAGAATGAAAAAGACTTGGATTTACCTTTAAAAGGGAATGTATCTGTGCTGCGAAGGAAAGCAAGAATGCTAACTGTTGTCCTGCCCTGCCCACGGAGGAGGGTTTGTTACAAATGACTTTCATTTTCCTCTTTAAATGTTTGTAGATCAAAGAAGGTAGAGGATGTAGTCGTCTTCAGGGCTGGAATTCCTTGAAATTCCTCCTAGAGAAGGTTCTAGCTTTGGAGAATCATCTAGAAAGCAAAGGAGTCCAAAGATGGATCTTTGAAGACCTGGCCCGGGGGCCATACCATTGCTGGGTCTTGCCTGTCTCAGGCAGGAGGGAGGAGTTGGGAGGCCGGAAGCACCAGGGCCTGTCGGTTGACTCACTAGGACCAGCGGAGACCTTGGTGATCTGACATTCTAAGGTATCGATTCTATAATCAAAAAAAAAAAAAAAAAAAAGTCTCCTCCTCATATTTCTAGGGAAAACAAAGCCTTTCTCTACCCAAAGCGAGAACCTGTCTTTCTGGAGCCCCCCACCAATATTGTCACCCACATTTCTAGGTAGAGGGACTTGTGAGTCACACCAGAGCTCAGACAGAGCTGAGAAGAGAGCCAAATGTGAACCATTTGAAAAAGAAGATAAAGCAAGGGGTGTGACTGGCACTGCCCCACACGCTCTGGGGACCATGGACCTCTGCAATAAGGACCTGAAGTGTCACCTGGAGAGAGCAGACAGGAGCCACCTTCCCTTGGAGCACGCCGACGAGTGTGTACAGGTTGCGCAGCGGAGATGCAGCACAAATAGCAGAGGTCTATTTTGTAAACTGCTTGTCAATTACATAATTTGCCCAGGAATGATTTTTACATCTAATTAGCACAAATTGTCTTACACACACCAAAAGAAAAAAAAAGAAAAAAGAAAGAATTAAGGAAGGTGCATCTAAAAATAACACACGGGTCTTGGATGGGTATCTTAATTAGAAACTCTTCCTTCAAAACGAAAACAAGCAAATTTGCAAATTGAAGAGGCTCCAAGGTCAGACCCAGGGACCCCAGCTTCTCTCTCAAAGAGTCTTGGGGGTACCTGAAGGACAGATCTCCCTGAGGGACGTTGTTTAGGAAAGAAAGGGTTGGCAAGGTCATCTCTCTCTCTCTCACCTGGACAGGTGGGGACCCCAGAAGTCATAAGTAGTGAACACACATGTCCCTTCTGAAAAGCTTCCACCCTGGGTGCTGGGCCCATCCACATAGCTTATGTGGTCTTCTCCTCTATGTCTATGGCTAGATACGGGGTCTCGAACCAAAGATAACTCATGTTACAGAAGGTGTGTCATCACAGCTTGAATACTCTGGCTTGTCACAAAATCCTCATTCGCGCATTGACAAAGATGAGCTCCGGATTGGTTCAGGTAGGACTGATCCCACCTCCAAGACCCTCAGCAACGCAGGCTCCCAGTCCCCAGTCCCCAGTCCCCAGTTTCCTACTCTGTCTCTGTCCCATCTCCACCCCATCACTGAGTTAGGGACCTGCCGCTCCCATGACCATGTCTACACATTGAGGACAACAGATGCATTTCTCTGCAGTTCTGGGAATGAAAGTCCAAAATCAAGGACTTGTGGCTGGGTCCTTCTCAGACAGTTGCATGTAATTTTAGAAAGCATACTTTCTCCTTGCTGGCAAAGGCAATCTCACCCCGCTCCCCTGGCTAGCTTCACCAAGCCACTTTGGTCTCTGTTCCTTGCCTGGTGTCGGCAACAGCCGTCTCACCCAGCTCCCTCTAGCCCCAAGGAAGGAAAATATCAGAGACTTTTATATTTTATTTTTATTTTTTGTATTTATTTATTTTTATAGTATAGAATAGAGTTTATTCAGGGCATGGAAAGGAGAGTTAGAAGGGTAGAACAGGAAGAGAGAGAGAGAGAGAGAGAGAGAGAGAGAGAGAGTAGAGAAGTAGAGGCCAGCCATGAGCATTCGGGGGTGGGGGGAATAGGGAGAGAGGGGGAAAGGGAAGCAGAGAAAGAGCAAGAGACCAAGAGCAAGACTTTTATATTCTAAAGCTGACCAGATAACTCAAAGGCTGGGTGAAGAATATCTGGGAGGAATTAGCCATTACCTTCTCATTAGATGGAAACCTTGGCTTCCAGAGCCTCCATCTCCAAACACCATATTTAGCTTCCCACAGCCTTCTCTCTATGCCTCTCCTCAAAATCTCCTCTCTAAGTCTATCTCTATGAAAATCTCTCTTGCCATTAGGACATGGACAATATATATGAGGGCCTACCTAAAGACCTCAGTTTGACATGGTTGTGTGTGTGTGTGTGTGTGTGTGTGAATTGCTGATTAGCAAATAAAGTCCTAGTCCCAGACAGCAAGTGCAATCATCGCAGCACCTTCTGAGGATATAGTGCAACCCATAACAGGGAGGAATATTTGGGGGGACTATGGCTGACAGTTCTGTAATAGCCCTGAGCAACATACCCACCTAACAGCCAGAGAGCAGGGGAAGCATTTCCTAGCAGCTACACCCTGCCTGCCCACCATCTGAGGCCTAGAATATGCAAGGCTGTGAGCAGCAGACCTGGGAGAAGAAGAAGGCAAGTAGCTGGACCCAGAGCCCTGCAGCACAAGCAGCTCCAGCAGGGTTAATAGCCATTAACAAGTTATCGATAAAGATGAGTCAGGACTCTTCCCTAGAGATCCGTACGGGTACTCTGGGCACCTCTAGCACTCCTAGCCCTAAACAAGAGGGGAAAAGCAAAGGACTTCAAGAAAACCTAGTCAGCAGCCTGGGACCAGAATAGGGCAGAC
>JADRCC010564696.1:0-17629 GCA_019843855.1 Hylomyscus alleni
ACACTCACCAGCAATGGAGGAGTGTTTTCCTTGCTATTGATTATTCTCAATTTAAATCTGTACCCCATTTTTAATTGAGTTACTTGGATTAGCAATATACACTTCCTTAAGTGTATGTATATTTATATTTATATCCTATATATATATAAACATATATATATATATATATAGGATATATCATATATATGTATATGTATATATATATATATGTTGGATAATATATATATTGGATATCATCTCTCTGTCAGATGTAGAGTGGATGAAAGCTTTTTTCCATTTCATCCTATTGATGGTGCTTTCTTCTTAACTAAGATAAGATAATGTGCCAGGTGAAATCTTCAGATCCACGTAGCTATAGAGCCATGTTCAGTGGTGGCCTTGTAAACACCATATGAATAGGGACCTCCCACAAGAAAGAGACTTGTTTTAAGACATGTTTTACTTTTGCCAAGACCATAATACTTTTTTTGAAAAACCTTCTTAAAGAAAGTTTATCAGATGATCATGCAGCAAAGCCTCTTGGGACCAACAGTAAGAACGTAGACTAGTCAAGTACATGTGTTTGCTACGGATGCTCTACCGTAGCCTGGATGACATAAACACCAGCAACTTCTCTCACAGTTCTGAAGACTGCAGAATCAGGATGGGGGCGATAGTAGGGCTGATTCTTATAAATGTCTTTCTCTTTGGCTTCGAGATGGCATCTTATGTCTATTTCTGCACATGCTCTTCCCTCTCCACATATCTTCAGACTAATAACTGCTTCCATGTCGATGCCAGTCATGCTGGATCAGGACTCATTTTGAAGACTCACTTCATTTTCACTTATCCCTTCGTTGATTGGGATCTCAACAAATACACTTTAGAGGAACATAATTTTAGCTCATAGTTCCAGGTGACCTAAAAATGCACCAATTCAAGCCACTATTTCTTTCAATATTATCCTGTCTAAAATTACTTGTGCTCCTTCAAATATACTTCAGGATTTAATACATCTTATCATGCTCCTTCAAAATTAGTTGGATGGAACTATCATTATCTCTCAATGACATTATTATCTAATTTATTTTCTAGACAGCATCTCCATGGAAAGTGTTCTTTCCAACTCATTTTGGAAACTGTGGATGCAATTCATAAAGTAGTCAAAAGATTTGCACAAAAAGTATTAGCCTTCTTCAAGGATTCTGTACCTGTTTTACTTGACAATATTAGTGCTTTTATTCCTCTTCAGTGAGTAAATTTGTATGTGCCATGGGATTGCTTAATTTTCTTTTGAAATCACAGATAACCAGCAGTCATGAAAGTATTGTCTTCTGCATTCTTTGTGAGTTCTTCTATCTAAATAAACTTTCCCTCCTAAGGATTTTTTTAAACTTTTTATTGATTGTTTATGAATTTCACATCATCTGCCCCAATCCCTCTCATCTCTCTCTCCCTTCCAATCCACCCTCTTCCTCTGCAACATTCCACCAGCCAAAGAAAATAAAATGAGATAGAATAAAAGAAAAAAATCTTTTCTTGGAAATTGTAGTATGTCACAGTATACCCTTTTATTCATATATCTTTACTTGAAAATGTTCATTGCAATGAGTGATTGGTCTGGTTCAAGGCCTCTGGCTTCTGCTGCACTGTTTATATTGGAACTTCATTGGTACTACTCTGGGATAGTCCGTAGTTGTCCTTCGTCATAGGGATCCTGCAGCTGTGAATCTGTAGGACCAACCCTTTCTCATTCTCCAGCATGGGGTAGATATTGGGGTGGACAAAGTCAAAGCCCTGGATCTGGCCCTAGAATGTAGCTGAACTGGTCAGTGCACCAGTTCTTTTGTCCTGCATCACCAGGGCAAGCTCTCCCGCACTGCCCTGGGTAGCTTCCCCAATGCTGTAGCCTGCAAGAGGCAGGGTCAGCTCTCTTGCTCTCAGGTCCTTCAGAATGACATGTCTGCTCCTTCAACACTAGGGCCAGCTCTTCTGTGCTGCCTGGGTGAGGTGCAGGCCTTGTGTCCTGAGTGATGCAGCCAGTGAGGAGCAGGGCCAGCTCTCTCACTCTGATTACCTCTGCGGTGCCAGCTCTCTCCCCTGCTGCAGGCAGCAAAAAGTGAGGGGCAAGCAGGGAGGAAGAGATGGTGAGGGATAGGGCCAGCTGGCCCATACTTATGCCCTCATGGCCGTATCTTCTGAGTGTGGTGGCCATCAAGGGGTAGGGCCAGATCTGCACAATGCCTCAGATAGCAGTCCAGACCAGGCGTGGCCTTTGTTGGTAACTCAGCCCACAGAAATTAACACAAACCTCAGCTGCAGCAGACCTTGGTCCCAAACAAAGCCTTTGGCAGCAGCCCAGACCAGGAACTCACCATGGACTCCTCATATCTGCCTGTTCCTCACTGCCCTGGAGTCTTCATTTCCACCTTTCTCAGCAGCGTATGAACCCCCTAGGCTTTGCATTCTCGTCCATCTCTGCACAGTGTCCTCCATCCTTCCCATCTTTCCATCGTATATTCATCCATCACAGTGACACCTGGGCCAAGTACTCATGTGCCTTTCTTCTGGTCTAAATGAGGTTTCAAATCGCTATCTCTTCCAATGGTTTTGTTTAGAAGAGGAGGCAAGAACAAAGGTATTTTCTCCATGAATGTTCTTGATTTACAAGAGGATCAGTCTTGAATGGCTGATTGAAATCTCGGCAGACACAGCACAGATCTTTATGAGAGAGGTGAAGCATGTTCACAGGGTGGTCTGTATAGGTGGAATGTATTGCAGTCTGGGCTCAGTTGACTGTTCTTATTAATGAGACCTATTTTTCAATTGTAGGTCCCACAGTATACCATTGGCCAACTTATCATGAAGAATATTAGCATTAGAAATTGGTGAGAACTTTCTATTGGTGCCCTTAAGTAGACTAAACTGAGAAAATAAGGAAACAGTTTTGATCACTGGCACTTAGAGATATGGCAGGAGTTTGTCAAAAGTGACTTATTGTGAGTTGGAAAAAAAATGAATCTTGCTTTCCTTCCAAACATTGGTAGTGGTATACCAGTGAAGAAATGTCTAGAAAATTATCTTCATTTATCTGAAAATAAATGAAATGAACTTATGGATTCAAAAGAAAGAATCCTGGAAATAACATTTCCTGAGACAAATTTTCCTCTAATAATAGAATCTAACAACAATTAACTTTCAGTTTACCACACTTATCTTTGTAAGCTAGAGTTTCTAGAATTCAACCATTTATAAGTAGAAATGAGAATTAAATCGGTATCAGGATGACTTGTATGTTACTAGGACAAGAAATTGATAATCCTATTTCCTCAGTAAGCCAAAACAAATAAATTTACATCTCATTCAGGCATTTCTCAAATATTTGGCCTAATGCTATAACAAAGTAAAACTTAGAGAACTCGTTTAAAATATAATACATATTTTTCATTATGAAATAAAATTTCACGTCCTTTCCTTATGATATAATCTTTGCTTGAAAGAGAACTAGGTCCTAGTGAAACTAAAAAAATGTATGTATCCGGGCCTGAGTCAGAGGGGCCAGTGGCTTAGAGCATCTCTTGCTTACCTCTTTTCAAATTAGCATATCTACTGCAGATATCCTATTTATGTTTAAACATTGTATATTAGATGTGTCGAGGCACATAACTTCCTTCTTTATCACTAGGGTGCTTATTTGCTTTTGCTTTGTTGTTGCTGCTGTTGTTGTTTTAAATAAAAGGCACCCAACTTATTATTACAACGTATCCTTGACTTAGATAATAAGACCTTAGGCCTGTAGCCTTACACACGTCCTGTGAGACAAGACATTTGAAGGGTTTGGGGATGAGGACAGCACATTTTGCAAGCAGAAGAATATAAAGAATTTTCAGCTGGAAAACAGAATAGAATGGTTATTTAAAGCCTGCCTCAGTGTATAGAGGTTCCCACAAAGGGAGATCAAATCTGATCCCATTGGGAATATTTACTGCGAGGAAAGCCAACTAAGATGATGACCTGGATACAATGTTAGACATTCTGCAGAACAGCCCGGCTGATTTCTCAGCCAACAGCAAGAACAGTGACTAGCTGCATGGGTCATCCTAGCATCCCAGTTCTAGAAAGTTCTAATGTCTAGCTAATAACTCCTCTTACAGCAAGAAAACATCTAGGTAGAAATGGACCATCTAGACCTTTCCCAGATGCCTGACTTAAAAACCATTAAAAAAAAAAAAAGTGATTTTTTTAAGCCACTTGGCTTTTAAATAATTTGAAACAAAATAGTTCCAAGTGGAACAGTAAACAAAGAAAAAGACTTTAGATAAGTGAGGAGGAAAAATGAATTTAATGGAACAATAAACAGAGCTTGTGGCATCAAATACACAGAAGCTTCAGCATTCTAGGACCCAATCATCAGAGAGTAATCAACTGTATCATCTCAGATCTTCAACAGGAAAAGATTAATCAAAATGAAAAAAGAAAAAGGAGAGAAAGAAAGAAAGAAAGAAAGAAAGAAAGAAAGAAAGAAAGAAAGAAAGAAAGAAAGAAAGAAAGAAAGAAAGGAAAAATTAAATCTCCCTACCTTGTGCCTTGCCAGATTTCAAGCTTCCAGTTTTTACCATTGTCAGCAACTTGAGCAAGAAATAAACAGAGCATCATGACTAATCGTGGCCTATGGCCTACGACCCACATACCTATGGCCTTTACAGTGCTACACAATAAACCATCCCGAGACCTCAGTAGCACGGAACAATCAGTATCCATGCAACTAAAGATCTCTCCGAGTCATCTGGAAAGCAGTGCTAGGTATAGCCAAAATTGTTTGTGTATCTAGGGAGGGGCTGGTGGCTACATTATCTGCCATAAGCAGGAACAAATGCTGGGCTATATATGTCTCTTTCTTTCTCCCACTGGCTAGCTTCTATCAGGCTGGCTAACATCCATTAAGTAGCTTCAGCCATATACTTCAGAATAGTCACAAGAAGAAAAGAAGAAAACTGCAAGGTTTGGGGCCAAAGTTCAAAACAAAAAGGTCTCTATGTCTACTCCATTCTGGAAGGCAATATCACACTCAAGCAGTATGATGATTTTTATTTCATTTCTTCTGTTAAAATAAGTGATGAATCACATGGCAATGGCCATGAACATACGAGAGGGTAAAATGCTGAGGCCATCAGGAATTTTCCTCCCTCCCTTACCCACCAGGTTGGATACAAAGGTGGTTGAGAACTGATCCTAATTTTCAAAACAAAACAAAACAAAACAAACAAACAAACAAACAAACACAAAAACTGGAGATTTAAATCAATTCCATGCAACCAATTATGAAACTAAAGCTAATTTATAAAAAAAAAAAATATCTCATGCATGTGTCAGTATAGTAAAGTATGAAGGGTCTAAAGTTTTCACCAAATGATTTTATCAGTTCTGAACCTAACTAGTTACAGTGACTCCATATTAAATGGGATAAAAGCAAGAACAACAATGCTTATTTACAGAAAATAGAACCCATAAATTGTTTCTACTTAACCCTTATCTATCAATTCTACATATGTGTGTATCTTTTTAATTTTATGAGACTATTTTGATCATAATTCATTACCTACTCCTACCCCTAATTTCTCACAGATCCATCCCTCCTCACTTCCTCCCAAAAATCATGTGTTATTTTTTTAAAAAAACAAAAACAAAACACAAAAACCCTCATAGGGTTCAGTTTGTGCTTCCTGCTATATGATCATGAATGTTGGGCCATCCACTGGCATGTGCTTAACCCACCAGAGGCCATATCTTTAACTCTTCTTTTCCCAGAAACCATTAACTGTCAATAGTTCCTCAGCAAAGGTTTGAGGGTTTGTGAGTCCTTCTCTATCCATGGTAGAATTTTGAGAGAATTGATATTGTGCAGGTCTTATGCAGGCAACCATAGCTGCCATGAGTTCACTGATACAGCATTCCTGCCTTGAACAAAAGATACTGTTTTGCCTGAGTTCTGTCCTTTGGCTTTTATAATCTTTCTTTCACCTTCTCCCTCTGACTTTTTAAGAGTGTCAAATGGATGAAAGTAACGTATATTGAGGCTCCAAGCTTTAAATAGCTTTAAGAAACACAGCTACCTTCCTAGCCCTGGTATAGGCCCATGCTCATAACCAATCCTAAGTACTATGTCTCAAGAGAAGGAAGTAAGTTGGAGTCCTATAGTTCTTGAGGTGGAGGTTGTGGAACCTCTAAAGACAAGGAAAGGGTGAGACTCCTTAAGAGGAGAGGATGGCTTTCTGTAGGTCCTACCTAGTACCTGTGGTGATTTAAATGATAATGAACCCAACATGTTCATATATTTGAGTATTTGGTCTCCAGTTAGTGGAACTGTCTGGGAAAGGTTAGTTAATGAAGCTTTGTTAGAAGGCATATGTCCTTTATGGGACGACTTTGACATTTCAAAAGATTTGTGCTATTCCCAGTGTCTCTCTTTCCCTGCTACTTGTGGATCAAGATGCAAGCTCAAAGTTGTTCCTGCTGCCATGTGTTAACTGTACTATCATTGATTCTAATCTTCTGAAACTTTAAGCCCAAAATTAAGCACTTTATTTTATAAATTGCCTTTGTTATTGTGTTTTATCACAACAACAGAGAAGTAACTAAAACAGCACTATCATGCTATCACAGGAAAAGAATCAGGATACTCATCTAAGTCCTTTTTCATCGCCCTGGAACATTAAGCATATTTAGTTTTGTTAGAGGACACAATAACCCTAAAGGTACAATAGTACTATACATACTTTGGTGGTAACTAATGACTCTTTATTTGAACTGAAGGCCTAGGTGGACTTCAACAAGAGTGAAACCATGAAACTATGCCAGGGACAGGAAACCTAACCAATTAACTGGAGCTAGTGAAGTCACAGATCTTCTAGGAGAACCTACAACTGCCACTTTACTAAACCGACATAAGCCCTAAGTACACTCTGAACATTTACTAAACCAATATAATCCCTAACTGCACTCTAAACATTTGTCCTTATACTCACAGATATGCATAATCCTCATCCCTTACCAAAGAAACTTCTCTTTGCAACAGAGATCAAAACTACAACCAATCAAAATGCAGAGAACAAGAGATTGTGCACTGCCTAGTCTCAGCTGACACTTCTACAACACAAATACCTATGACTCCAGGATTATTGCAGAAGAGTGGTAGACATTTGGAAGGAGGCAGAGAACCAAGATGTTTATTGTGATTCTTAGACATGTAGGAGAAGTTACTACACTCATGATATCTGACCAATGTGACTGCCTGAATAAATTCTAAACAATGACAACAGCAGAGGACATACTAACATGAAAGGAGAAAAGCTCAAAGACCTCGATTCCATACAAAGAATTATAAGCAATTGGGGAATGTTCAGAGCAAAAGAAATGGTCTTCCTTAGGTAAAAAGCCCTCAGTTAGTTGTCAGCTACAAAGTGCTCAGCCCTGAGATCATGTAGATACAGATAATATTATACAGATTGTGCAGGTTTTATTTGTATATTCAGGAGTGTGGGTAAAATAACAATTAAAAAAAGAGGGCATGAATCAAAGAGCAATAGGGTACATAGGTCTTAATATTATTAAGATTAAACTATTATTCAAAGCTTACATTTCTCAAACATAACTGGTATACATAAGTGTGTACATATATATATAATGATTCATAACTATATTCTGCTATACTCATAGGTGAGTGCTTTGTCTAATCATTGTCAGAGAGCCTTCCTTTGCCAGTTGATGGGAGTGGATGCAGAGACCCATAGCCAGGCATTGTACAGAGACAGTGAACCTAAATTAGAGGTCACTGTCACCTCTTTCCCCTGAAATATTATGGAAAATCATAGCAGAAAGGAAAGATTTCAGGAATCGGAGGATACTAGAAGGACATGACCTTGAATAAACTAAGTAGAGCTCAATTAAGTGGCAAGCACAGGGCCTGCATAGGTCTGCACCAGGTCCTCTGTGTACGGTATGGCTGTTAGCTTGGTGTTTTGTGGGACTCCAAAGAGTGGGAATGGGTGTGACTCTGACTCTTTGCCTGCTTTTGGGACTCTGTAATCAGTTTGCCTTGTCTAGTCGGGATAGGAAGACTTTTGTCTTACTTATGGTATCTTGTTTTGTTCTATTTGCTGGTCATCTCTCGAAGCCTGCTCTTTTCTGAGGAAAAAAATAGGGGAGAAGTGGAAAGTTGGAAGGAGTAGAGGGAGGGGAAACTGTGACCAGGGTATATTGCATGAGAGAAGAATCTATCTTCATCAAAAATTTTTGAAAAAGTTTAAAGTTCTTATTCCATGACTATACATTCATTTCTTCCATAAAATTTTAATCTTCCTTTATAAATAATGACTATGACACCTTTAAAATCAGTAGGGCAGGCATGTTATCAGTGGGTTCATCTACTGTTTTAAAATCTGTTGTTTTATATAAATGAAAGAATCTTATGAGATACACTGTGATTTTTCTATTGTTCTATTTTTTTTCTGAAAATAGACAATGTGTCAAATTCAGTACAATGAAAAAAGAGAAAGTATTTCCTGAATTGCAACTCAGTCAGACAGTCTGATGAACATTTTCCTAAGCTATATTGACCAAAGGACCTGGGGCAGAGGCACACTCTCACCATTTCTGTTGTTACTCATGCCTGAGCTATATTACTCCCACCTCCATAAAATACAGTCAGGAGCTCCTTCTATAAGGACAGCAAAATGATACCTAAAACACTAAAGTGTGAATAGCAGAAATCCCTCAACGCATTGAGAGATCATTCCTACCAAGCGATTCTTCAGAGTTTTAATTATTAAAGTGAACATTTTATTAAAGTGATCCTTTATATCAAATATAACTTATATATAATAGTTTAAATAAGAATTTAAATATTCAAAAGTGAATGATAAATGTTCAAAATTTAGTACACTTAATAAAATGTCAGTGAGTATTTTTACAAAAGGTGAGTTGAAGGATTGAGAAGACAATTCAGTCAGCAAACAACTCTGAAAACTTGAACTGCATCCCTAATACCTAGATAAAAGAAAAAGGACTGGGCATGGTGGCACATATCTGTAACCCCAGCCCTGGAATTGTGGAAATTTGTACATTACGAGGGTTTACTGAACAGCCAGGCCTAACACATTTGGCCAATTCCAGCAATAAAGGAAAAATATCATTTAAAGCGGGGGCAGATGACTCCTGGGTACTGACACCCAAAGTTGACCTCTGTATGATCTCTACACTTATATACATGCACTCACATGCAAATGAACACACAAAGAAATTGGGACAAGTTGGTATAATAAAAAGCATAGTCAAGAATATAAAACATTCTTAGAACTTATAGGTAATATATGTTCAATAGCCCCCACTTCCCAATAAATGTCTTTTAGAATTAGCAACATCTTTAAAAGTAAAGGATTCAACCATAACTTCTATGGCAAATTCTACTTTGGCTAAACTGATAAAGACTTAGATCAGATAGATAAAATACCTCTAGAGAAAGAAAATCAAATTACATGCATTATAAACTTCAGATTTGCAGACGGCAAAATCAAATCTGGCCTGTCTACAAAAATTACAGATCATGGAGCTGAATTCAGAATGAGCAAAGTTTTGACTTCTGTGTCTCCTTTTTAAAAACAGAAAGAAACCCAAGAAATAGCTACAAGAAATCATTTTGCAAAATATGATTTGTCAGGCTCTGGATGACAAACTCCACACTGATCAATATTCCCCCTAATAAACAATCCTAAATTACAATGTTCACTAAGCAAATACTAGCATTTGGAAAGCTCTCAGGTAGGTACTATTTCAGATGTGAACAAAAAGGGTTGAGGTCCATCCATTTCCCTAAGAATTTCATAAATTCATTGTTATTAATAGCTGAGTAGTACTTCATTGTGTAGATGTACCACATTTTCTGAATCCATTCCTCTGGTGAGGAACATCTGGGTTCTTTCCAGCTTCTGGCTATTATAAATAAGGCTGCTATGGACATAGTGGAGCATATGTCCTTATTACATGTTAGAGCATCTTCTGGGTATATGCCCAGGAGTGGTATAGCTGGGTCCTCCAGTAGAACTATGTCCAATTTCCAGAGGATCCGCCAAACTGATTTCCAGAGTGGTTGTACCAGTTTGCAATCCCACCAGCAATGAAGGAGTTCTTTCTCTACAACTTTGCCAGCATCTGCTGTCATCTGAGTTTTTGATCCTAGCCATTCTGACTGGTGTGAGGTGGAATCTCAGGGTTGTTTTGATTTGCATTTCCCTGATGACTAAGGATGTTGAACATTTCTTTAGGTGCTTCTCAGCCATTCTGTATTTCTCTGTTAAGAATTCTTTGTTTAGCTCTGTACCCCATTTTTTTATTTTTAATGAACAAATAAAAACAACTAGAACAAATTCCTGTTACCTCCCCCCTCCCCATGTCTGCCACCCCACCCTCTCCCACTTATCGGCCCTGTCATTCCCCTACATTGGGGCACAGAACCTTCACAGGGCCAAAGGCCTCTCCTCCCATTGATGACCAACTTTGCAATCCTCTACTATACACATGCTACCAGAACAATCAGTCCTACCATGTATAGTCCTTGGTTGGTGGTTGAATCCCTGGGAGCTCTGGGGGCATTGGTCAGTCCATATTGTTGTTCATCCCAAGAGGCTGCAAACCCTTCAACTCCATTGGTTCTTTCTCTAACTTCTTCATTGGGGATCCTGTACCCCATTTTTAATAGGCTCATTTGGTTCTCTGGAGTCTAACTTCTTGAGTTCTTTGTATATATTGAATATTAGCCCGCTGTCAGATATAAGGTTGGTAAAGATCTTTTCCCAATGTTGGTTGTTGTTTTGTCCTATTTACAGTGACCTTTGCCTTATAGAAGCTTTGATGTAACCCTATCACAAAAGAACACACATGGTATGAACTCACTGACAAGTGGGTATTAACCCAGAAGCTAGGAATACTCAAGACATAATCTACAAACTACAAGAAACTCAAGAAGAAAAGTGTGGATGCTTCAGTCCTTCTTAGAAGGGGGATCAAAATACCCATGGAAGGAGTTACAAAGTGTGGAGCAGAGACTGAAGGAAGGACAATCCAGAGATTGCCCTACCTGGGGATCCTTCCCATGTACAATCACCAAACCCAGACACTATTGTGGATGCCAGCAAGTGCAAGCTGACAGGAGCCTGATATAGCTGTCTCCTGAGAGGCTCTGACAGTGCCCAAATAATACAGAAGTGGAGCCTTACAGCCATCTATTGGACTGAGCATAGGATCCCCAATGAAGGAGCTAGAGAAAGGACCCAAGTAGCTGAAGGGTTTTGCAGCCCCATAGGAGGAATAACAATATGAACTAAGCAGTACCTCCAGAGCTCCCAGAGACTAAACCACAAACCAAACAGTAGACATGGTGGGACTTAGAGGTCCAGCTGCATATGTAGCACAGGATGGCCTAGTCTCTCATCAGTGAAAAGAGAGGCCTTTGGTCCTATGAAAGCTCTATGCCCCAGTGTAGGGGAATGCCAGGGCCAGGAAGCAGGAGAGGGTGGATTGGTGAGCAGGGGGAGGAGGAAGGGGATAGGGAGGTTTTTTGGAGGGGAAACCAGGAAAGGGGAGAACATTTGAAATGTAAATAAAGAAAATATCTAATAAAAAAAAAGGGTTGAGGAAGCCTAGTCCTCAAAGCTCTGACAATAGTGATGGGAAAATAGAGACTTGTGACAATAAGATATTGTACTCATGTTCAACTCCAGAGTACTAGAGAGGAAAGCTGACCTTGAGGATGCGCGTTACTAATGGTGACTGGTTATTTTGACTCATTTATTATCCCCTGAAATTTGCTTAACCTCATCCTCTCCGATGCTTCTACTACTGACTCATGTGCTTGGATTTTTTTTCTTTCTCTAGCCTAGTTGAAAAGCAGAATATATTACTTATTGATCTCTCCTTTCCCTCTATCCATATTTCGGGAGAACCTGCCACCATAAGAAAAACAAACATGGGCTTTTAGAAACCTTTGAAATCAAACACAGTTTGCATTAATAGTCCTCTGTGTTCAGCAATGCCTAACTTTGTGTGATTGGAGCTCCGCATTACAAAATTACTTCGATTGCTGAAGCAGAAATTCTCTACCTTCTTCTTTCAACCCAGCAACTCTGTGAGGAGGCCTTCTGGCCACTTGTTTGCCTTCGCTCTTTTCAGTACTTCCTACTCTGATTTGATTACGTAGATGGTGGTTGCTGGACACTGGATTTGGAGGCCTCTGTGCTACCTGCTTTTGAGAGAGAAAAACCCAACAAACTGAAGAGCAGAAAAGAAAGTTGGTGCATTTCCACTCTCTCCTTGTTGTAAGTAGTCCTCACAGAGACTCCATCTGCTCTCTAGTCTAGCTGTCTAGTCCAACAGTTCAGAGAAAATCCACAGGATTACTCCTTCCTTCAACAGGAGGTGCCAACCCTCTCTTTAGCCCTCTCACTAAGAGGAGTTTCCCACAGCTGTATGTCTTGGTGTCCCTCACATGATGTTCTATCTGTCTTGACATATTTATAACCACCTGTCACAGATTCATCTTATTAACTTACCTAGCATAGTCACTGCTGGGAGACAGACTCCTACCTAATAAAGAGGGATATACTTATCAGTGCTTCTTCATGAAAGACCTCACCCAGGCCATAACTATACTCTTGGCCGAGTCAATAAGGCTATTATTTTCAAGAAGACTAAAGTACTCATGACTACAGATCTGAATTTCTCTCTGCCAAGTGTTGAGATGAAATAATACCTTAGTAACTGTACTCTTCCAAATCCCAAAGCATCTTCCTCTGAAATAAGGACAAAATAATACGTGAAAAACAAAGCAAAACAACAAAACCAGCTTCACTCCCATTCCTAGCATGGGAAAGTACTGCCTCTGCACATGCCCTACACACAGCACTTCTGGAGAGAATAAGGGGGTTAAGAACCAAGGTGAGCATGTCACCATCAGGAAAATTTTCATTTTGTTTCTTTTCTCAAAATCTATTTCTTCTGGAATTTCTCTATTGAAGTCAATAGCAATTTTATCAGTTTCTCTGGTTCAAATTTCTAGTGTTGTCCATGAAACATTTTGTGACACTGTCAATCTAATACCTCAGTAAATCTCAAAGTTACAAGTTCTTCACATCTCTTCTGATACTACAGTTGTACTAACAGCAACTTATCTCTGTTCTAATGCTTGAGATCTTATAATTTTACCAATACCAAAACTACCAACTTTATTATATTATTATCCTACCTTATAGTACAAAATGGCTCCAAATATGCTCAAACCTGATCCTTCCAAAAGATTCACAATACTTTATTTAACTATCCCCTTTCCCCTTTCTGCCATTGTTTCCTGCCACAATCCTTATTTCTAATTCAATTACAGAAGCACATGCATCTTCCCAGAATCTCAAAGGTGACTCAAACCCCCACTCACTATAACTGTCATGAGACTATTACGCAAATCAATAAAAGGGGAGACACATAAAATCTGATTATTTATTAGAACATAAAATTTTGATGTGCAAACTTTTCCCAATGTCCTTGACAGCTCAGCTTTAGACAAACTGAAGGGTCTATAAAAAGTGGTCACCGTGCTTCCAGGTTTCTATTCTTTGCTTCTTCTCCTCTCTACTTAGGAGACTAGTGCCCCATCCTCATCTCTAAAGATGTATGTTATTCATTTTCATCACCCACCAAGCCTGAGCATGCATATCTGCCTACCTGCCTATCCTTCTGTCTGTGTGCCTCTTGCTCTTAATTCTAGTATAGTTCCTATATGCTCCTTCACACACACACACACACACACACACACACACACACACACACACACAGAGAGAGAGAGAGAGAGGGGGGGGGGAATCTGTAATTTGTATTCTAGGAGAAAGTCATACTGCATCTCAACCACAATAAAAAATATGGATCCCCTGTTTCTGAGCATAGGAAAGAATAACAATAAACCCCATCTCACTGAATGAACTATTTAAAAACAAGATTATCTATATCTGTTTGTATAAAGTTTCATGAAGAATTGAATCATATGCCATTCATTTCAGTCTTTTAAGAGTTTAAGAAAGCTCCTAAACTCATTGGGATATGATCACATTTTCAACTCTTGTATAAAAGGAAAAGCAGAGAAACCAGTAAATCAGACCAACATATATAATATATAATTATATTATATATTATATATGTATATATATGCTGGTCTGATATATAATATATATTATATATATGTAATATATATAATTAACTATAAAACATAGGGCCTGAATAAGCTAATAAAGAACAAGTAAGAGTTGTCTTATTTGTGTAACCCAGCTCCAAATCTTTAGATCTGAATGTAAACCTGAAGTAACCATAGAAGCCAGGAAAGGAGAAAGGGACCATGGGAAGAAGGTACTCTAAAGGAGATAGTACATAGACACACATGCTATGAAGGGGGATGCCAAGGACCAGCCTTGGTTTATTCAAGGGTCCTGAGGAAAGGGCATTTATGGAGGAGAATGACTTAAAGTCAAATCCTGGATACCAGCTACAGCTTGTATTCTGCTCAAGACAGCTTTCTGAAGATCTCAAAACAGCTCAGCTCTCATAGACCAAAGCCCAGTCTTTTATTTACAAATTAATTCAATCATCCACCCCAGGTTCCCTTTTGATTATCCCACCAATCAGCATTTATTTTAACCTTAACTCCTTGACATCTAGGAAAAAATAACAAGCAAATTTTTCTTAACATTGCAAATGAATTCAGAGATCTGCCTGCCTTTGTAGCAGAGACAATAAGCTAGCTGAGTGCGATCTGCTCTCAGACCTCTATTCCCACCATGCCTGGGACTAAATTCATTCTATCTCAGGCTCACCTTGAACTCAGGAATCTGCCTTTGTATGTTTGTATGTGCCTGCCTTTGTATCTTCCTGACAAGCTGGCTTATAATATTTCTGTTCTTTTAGGTCCATGAAGCCTCTCATATAATTTAGAGAGTTTATTTGTATTTTTCATAGTTGAGAAATTATATATATTTGAACTCTTGTTTTCAGAGTTCTTTCTCACAGCCTTCAGCTGTCCTGAAGGTCACAGCATTTACCTTTTTTGCTAAGGACATAGATACAACCTTGTCTCCTGGACTCATGCTGTCTCTGGTTATCATGGAGTCATTAATCTTGGTAGAGAGGACATTCCTCAATAACCTTAGCAGGAGAATATTTCCTAATAATTGTGGCAGGGAGAATGTTAACCGAATTCATCCTCCTGGGGGACTAACTTTGATGGGTACCAGAAGTAAACATACAATCTTCCAAAGGAGGGAAGAAACCAAAAATGCCACCAAGCTATGATGCCTATATATCATATAGCACCAAGCATGGCAGATAATCCTAAGGGTGTTGGAGAGGCACATATATACACTGGCAGTAACCAACATCTCCCTTATTAGACTTAAGGCCCTCTGCACAAGAGGGAACTCATGCCTGGTACTAGAAACATAGTCAGCTACCTAGGGCTAGTGAAGTCATGGATCCTGGAGAAGAACATACAGTTGCCACTTTATTAAACAAGCTTAGATTTATACCTACAGGTAATTGTAATACTCATTCCCTATGAGTGAAACATCTCTTGGAACTGATACTGACCATTAGAGAAGAAATCCATAACTGATAAAATTGTGAAGTTGTAGAATCAACTATCAACTGATATATCTACAACACAACATCTGTTCAAGGATCATTGTGAAATAGGGGGTGGCAAGACTGAAAGGGACAGAGGATCAGGGAGTTTGTTGTGAGATTGTGTCTCCTAGTAATGTCAGAAGCCACACTCATGAAATTTCATCAACATGACTTCCTGAAGAAAAGCTGAACAAGGATGGCACCAAGAGACATGCTAAAGTGAGATGGCAGAAACTTACAAAGCTTCAAGCCTAGAAAAGGACCACAGGCAATTAACAAAAACTGAGGCTGGGAGAAAATGGACATCCACAGGGAAGAACATGCAAATTTGTTATCAAATACTAGTCAGGCCAGAAAATACATGTACAGAAAAGCAATATTATATAGACTAAACAGGTTGTATTTATGTACTTGAGAGAGAGTGTGTAAAACTACAATGAAAGAATAAAGAAGCCATCAATTTTAAAGAGAACAAGGGAAGGAGATACAGTGGAGGATTTGAGAAAGAGAAAGGGGGAAATGATTATATTTTATTGATTATAATCACAAAATTTTAAATGATTTTTAAGAAGTTAACATTTTCTCTTTGTTCAGTAAGAAATGTGTATCGTTTTCTTGCTTAAAGAGCAGTACAATTCAGTTGTTTTCAGGATGTTTACAAAGACGGCACAGGTGTTGTAACACATTAATATATGTTGTGGCCATGGGTAGTATATCAGTCATTTGGGCTCTATTTGCTATAATCTATAGAATGGATGCAGGAACTTATTGCACAAATGAGCATATAGGCATCATAAACAAATTCTCCAGAAGTAGCAGTTATCTTTCTATGAATTTCCTTAGGTAGTCAGTGGAAACTTTGACTAGCCAAATTGCTATGAAAAATATTCTCTTAGTCACAAGGCACTAAACAAAGTGTGGAGAAACTGAAGAAGAACAATCTTCAGGACCAAAATGAAGGAGGAAAAGGAGGAGTGGGGAGGGAGGAAGGAGAAGAAAAGTCATTTATTATCAGTATTACTATTAATGTTTTAGCAACTTACAACTCCGAACACTTAATTCTCCAATTCTATTGATTTATTTGCTAGAAGAAGTAAAATGTACAACTCATCTTTTTCCAAAGTGAAATTTGTTTATGTATTTAATATGAATTTCTTGTGCCTAAGGACATCTTTAAAATGCCAATACAGGATTCTAGAAACACTTCAGTTCTAAGGTTGAATCTGTGCCAGCATTCATTAAACAATGATGATGGGAAAGGATCAGCTGAAGAGAAGGCTCTCATCTTCTCTGAGTTGTGCACAAGGTATTTGACTAAGAAATTGGGATAAATTTAGGGGCTTAAGAATAATTTTCTGTTTGGCAGGCAAGGCAATTTCCTTCAGGCGGGCTATAGTAGCCACAGAATATTAGTGGGATTTTTAGAATACCTCGTGCTGTATTAAGAAATGATTTTAAAGCTTAGCAAAATGTAAAACTTATTTTTAAAGCTTTATCAAAGGTTCTTTCCAAATCTCAATCTTTTCACATTTTTAAATTTAGAATATATACTAAAACATATTTGTGTCTGGCAGTGGTGGTGCGCGCCTTTAATCACAGCACTTGGGAGGCAGAGCCAGGTGGATTTCTGAGATCAAGACCAGCCTGGTCTACAGAGTGGAGTTCTAGGACAGTCAGTGCTACACGGAGAAACCCTGTCTCAAACAAATCAAAACAAAACAAAACAAAAATACAACAACAAAAAACATATTTGTATGCTGGAAATGTAGTTTCTCTTTCCCAACATGTGTTCATTGCTTATTAAAAATTTGCTTTGTCCTTCCAGATATTTATTGAGTCTCTGTCATTGTGTCATTATGGCAGGAACTTGGAATATAAAGTAGAACAGATGAGGGTCTTCTCTGCCAGAGAACTTAATGTGGCAGAGATGATGAATCAA
>JADRCC010564698.1:1243-17882 GCA_019843855.1 Hylomyscus alleni
GTCTTATAGAGGAGACTGACAGGAGGAAGGCCTGGGTCCAGGGGCTCAGGGCTGAGGAGTCTTATAGAGGAGACTGACAGGAGGAAGGCTAGGTCCGGGGTTCAGGGCTGAGGAGTCTTATAGTTCATAAAGCTGGGGTATTGTCAACTGTCTGCAAGACCTGGGACCTGAGGACCTCAAAGAGTGAGGCAGACTACAGTCTGATGCTGTTCACAGCCTTACTTCAGTTTCAGTGTACTTTTATACACAAATGTAACAAAGAAAACAACGATCCAAGGAAGGTTGAGTTCAGAAAAACATGTAAATAAACCCCAGTAAGCACATACCAAATATTAACACAGAACCCTTTCCCAGCACTTTCTCAAGACAGACAATTAAACACAGTATACTATAGATTATATCTGCGAAAGCATGAAAGCAAGGCGGAAGGCCGTGTCCAGATTCAGGGTGCACTGACCAGACTGGATTCTACAGCCATGTTCTGACATGTGACAAGAGTAAACATGTCTTATAAATTAAATGTAGATGTTGGCTATAGGATGCATGAAATCACATCCAGGAACAATCCAGGAAACAAAGATGCACTTAAGGAAAAGGACTCTCTGCTTTTCTTCCTGGAGCCTCGCTTACAGTTCCCCAAGGCATTGTTCACTAGGCGTCATTCTTTTGCCTGCTCTTTGACAGGGCACAGTTCCAGAGCTGATGGTAAAGAGCACAGGGTTCTCCACATGGATGAAACATGTCTTGAGATAGAGGGTGGAGCCTGTGGAGGTGCAGAGGAACCTGAAGCTGTTTAACGTAGCCAAGATAGGGGTATAAGAGACTGGTGGGAAGGAGGATCTTTCCTGAGATGCAGAGGAGATCCTGAGGTACAGTCTTAGGTTAGGTGGACTGACACAGATCTGAGGAACGTGTCATTAAATGTTCCTGCTGCTGTGTAGCCATCACAGAACATGCTTACACAACAACAGCCATAAGGTACATGGAGAACACAGTCCTGTGGAGCCACTGTCATGTACGTGGACTTCGTAGACTGACATACCATGCAGTATATGACCATGGTTTTATAAGTGGAGTTTTGGAATCTATACTTTCATTTCCAAAGATCACATGGTAGACTATCGATGGATTGAAGTATGATGAAAAGGTTCCTGTCATTATGAATTAGGTTTGGATTTTACTTGACTCTAGAAGGATGAGTTATAAAGAGCCCGTGAAGATCAGATCTTATAGCATGTGCTTATTTACACTGTGCATGCAGTACTTTTATCTCTGAGGTACTCCAGCGCTACTCATTAGGAGTTCTCAGTGACCCTCAGGCTGTAACTGACATCTGGAAAATACTCAAGTGAAGCAATCCTAAGGATTCTACTCTTTGAAAAAGTGAACAAGGGGCTGGAGAGATGGCTCAGGGCTTAAAGGCACTAGTTACTCTTGCAAAGGATCAAGGTTTGGTACCCAGTATCCACATAGTGGCTTACAACTTTGTCTGTAGCTCCAGTCCCAGGCTGTCTGACATCCATAGCTCCAGTTGCAGTGGATCTGATACCCTCTCCTGACTACCATAGGCCCCAGGCACTCACTCATGAGTATACATAATACACATAGGTTATTAATTAAATTAATTAACTAGTTAATTAAGTAACCAGGTACTTCATTATATAATTAACTAGCTAATTAACTGGGTAAATAATAATTAGACTGGATTAATTAATTAGTTAATGTTTTTTGACAGGATCTCACTCTGTAGTCTAGGCCTACGTGTAATTCACTATGTAGCCTAGGCTGGCCCCAACTTTGTGATAATCCTTCTGCCTAAGCCTCCCCAGTGCTGAGATTATAAACATGAGCCATGCCACCCTGTTATTCTGGAAATATACCGCTTGCATCTGTGGAAACTGGGAAGTGGCTCATCAGGATATAGATCTGGCACACCCTCTCTCTGTGTCCTCACATGGCAGAAGGGACAAAGACAGTCCTGACTCCTTGATGAACAGAGTAATCTTTTAAAATGACAGACCTTCAGACTGTTACAGCAGGGTTGTCTGTGGTACTGATGTGTCATGCTTGCTTGCACTTTGAAGAGTGTAATTTCAGGATTGTCACTGAAACATTTAGGGCCGTGTCTTAAAACACACACCTGCCTGAAGCACTGACACTGTCCTGTTTCTCCAGCTCGAGTGCTCTTTTCCAGCACATCACCGCGCTGTTTGAATGCACTATGGCAGCTATCATCACCTTACTCGTAAGCGATCCTGTGGGCGTCCTTTACATCCGTTCATGCCGCGTACTGATGCTGTCTGATTGGTACACGATGCTTTACAACCCAAGTCCAGATTACGTTACCACAGTGCACTGCACTCATGAAGCAGTCTACCCACTGTAAGTATTTGTTTAGACCTAAGACTGCTGAAATGGTTATAGATCCCATTGATTATGAGATTGATCATTGTGAACTTCTAGGTGAGATAGTAGAAATTATTTTCTTCTCTGGATAAATACAGAGTATAGTAGGAGGAAATATCATGTCTTAGGGTTTTATTGCTGTGAACAGACACCATGACCAAGGCAACTCTTATAATAAGAGGGCAACATTTAATTGGGGCTGGATTACAGGTTCAGAAGTTCAGTACGACATCATCAAGTGGGAGCATGGCAGCGTCCAGGCAGGCATGAGAGTTCTATATCTTCATCTGAAGACTGCTAGGAGAAGACTGGCATCTAAGCAGCTAGGATGAAGGTATTAAAACCCATGCCCACAGTGACACACGTACTCCAACAAGGCTATACCCCCTAATGGTGCCACTCCCTGGGCCAAGCATATACAAACCTTCATAATCATTTTTATTTTTAAGAAATGATCTCATTATATGTGCTAGACTGTCTTTAATCTCATCCTGCCTCAGCCTCCTGACTACTGGGATTCTGGATAAATACTGCCTTGCTCAGATAGTCATTGTGTGTGTGTTGTGTGTTGTGTATATGTGTAAGTATGTATGTGTGTATTGTGTGTTGTATACATGTGTGTGTGTATTGTGTGTGTATGTTGTATGTATTGGGTTGGGGAATAAACCCAGCACTTCAGGCATGCTAGGATTCTACTCCTAAACTGTTTGTTAGGTATAGAAGGGAAAGTATTTTTGCCACAGGAAAAAAAATATATATATATACTCACATGCATACATCTGTACTTAGGAATATGTTTTCTATGTTTCATAGAGGTTTTAAAAGAGAGGTTAAAAGAAAAACCGTTAGGAATATGTAATGCAGATGTGGAAAAAAATGAGGCCTCTGGAAACAAAAACTGCCTGTACTTGATTTCTGGGTCTGTCAGTTACACTAATGTGAATGTTAACAATGTTGTACAATTTCAATTTTCCACTGGCAAATGTGAACGATGCCTTATAGAATGCTGCGAGGGTTAAATGGCTACATGTAGTATTAGGTGTTGTGTGTCCTGCACATGTGGGTGTTCAATAGTAGTAGCTGCCATTATTGTTTGAGTATTTGGGTTAGGGTTTGGTTTGGTTTGATTTTTTTGTTTTTTTGTTTTTGTTTTGCAAATGAAAATAATCCTTTAGAACACTGTTTTATTTATGTTTTTGAATGCATGTGCATGCCATAGCACTGTGTGGTGGTCAGAGAACAGCTTGCAGGGCTTAGTTCTTTGCCTCCATCATGTGGGTCCTAAGGATTGAACACATTGCCTGCTGCGCCATCTTGCCAGCCCAATGTGCTGTTTTCAAAAAGCAAATTCATAAGATTCTGTACACTCTGTCGTACTATTCCATTTTTAGAGTTTCTTTAAATTGTTGGAAATTTGGTATGTTTTTCTTGGTAAAGGCAGAATAGAAAATTAATTATTTTATTCTTATTATTGGAGCAAGTATCCAAAATATATATGCTCAATGAAATTAGTTTTTTTTAATATTTTTTTTTTCCTAAAGACTTTTCTTCTTTATTTTGTATGTATGGATGTTTACAAGTATGTATGTTACCACATGTGTGCTTGTTGCCCATGGAGACCACAAAGGGTATCAGACCCCCTGAAACTAAGTTAGAGGAGGTTGTGTTGGTGCTGGGAACCAAACCCAAGTCCTCTGCAAGAGCACCCAGTGCTCTTAACAGCTGAGCATCTCTCCATCTCCATGATCAAGTTCTTAACAGTCAATTGTCAAATGCATGGACATGTGAGCATATTAAAAGTGACTCTCACATTTCCAGATATAAAAATATGAAAATTATTTCTTCTGCCAGACTTTATGACCTTCAAATTACTTTTACATGCGTCTAGATCACTATCCTTCATAAAACCTAATGATGTCCTCTGTCGGTTTATTGGATCATAGAGGTGTAACTCAGCTTCAAGTGTTTCTTTTCACATACTGTACTAAGGAGTTGCAGGACTTTACTAGGCAGTAGATAGCAGACACGTGGGAGTGAGGCATCTCAGTGGCTGGTGTGGCAGTTAAGAGAAAAAGTGGCAAAAGTTCAACCGAAACAAAGAAGACATAAGTACTTTTAATAATTTAGGTAAGTAGTTTGAACTATGGATTTAGTTTGAATTTTACTTTAAAAAATTATTACTGGGGCTGCAGAGATGGCTAGCAGTTAAGATAGTGTAATGTTTTACGGGGGACCCAAGTTCAGTTCCAGCGCCCATGTCAGGCAGCTTACAGCCACCTGTACCCTCACTTGCAAGGGATCTGGAGCCCTTTTATAGCCACTGATGCCACCCACATGTAGAGCATACATTCACACAGATAGAAAACACACATAGGTAATATGACATGGGTACACATGTGTCATGGTACATGCGTTAATGCTTCAACTGATTTAAGTATTTAACAAAACAAAAACAACAAGAGGAAGCAGTGACAGCTTGAATCACTTAGAGAAGATTCTAGAATGTGTAACTCACTTTATCAGCACAAAACGAGCCTTGAAGGCTTACCTAATTGCCTGTCATTCAGTTCCCTTTTTAGCTGATGTAGCTAGCTATCTTTGCACTCTTCCCCATATTTTATTGCTATTTGTTTATGTCTATCCTGAATTAATAAACTTCTATAATTCCAGTTAATTTATTTATCATCAATAGAATTTTAAAGGACAACAGTTTAAAATAGGAGTCGCAGATACTGGGCACAGAAAGAGGGCTCAGGGCATCCATTTGCCATTTTCCTTCTAACTTGCTATTTTTACAACAAATACCATTAATGTGGCTAGCAATAAATGTATCTGATTTAATTTTAAATAAAATAAGCACATATTTTATTTAACCTGGAGTTTTAGTTTAGCCTTGTGGGTGCTGGGAACTGAACCCAAGTCCTTCGCAAAAGCAGCAAATGCTCTGAACTGCCATGACATTTTTAAGATTTTTGAGACATATTTTCAAATAATCCAAACCTCATAAACAGATAACAAACAAACAAACAACAAAACAGTGTGTGTGTTTGTGTGTTCTCCTTCAGCAGACTGAGTCTCTTAATGGGTAGGCGAAGTAGAGCTTTAAACCCCCTTTGAAGGTCTTTGATCAAAGACCACCAGGGATAAAGGCTTTGCACATAGTGATATCCCAAGCCCCTCATTTTACAGGTACACCATCGTGTTCGTTTATTACGCATTCTGCTTGGTGTTGATGATGCTTCTGCGGCCTCTCCTGGTAAAGAAGATCGCGTGCGGACTCGGGAAGTCTGACCGGTTCAAAAGTATTTATGCTGCTCTTTACTTCTTCCCCATTCTGACTGTGCTGCAGGCGGTCGGCGGGGGCCTCCTATGTAAGTTTGATGCCGAGAAAGTCACTGTTTTCGTCCCAACTAAATTTTATAACTTTTTCTTTAAAGTCATCCTTTAGTCTTTGAAAGGTAGTATAGATTTCTGCTGAAACATAATGTTATTAAAAACAGAATGGAATAGAGTTTCTCAACAAATTGAGACTGGCCAGCCCACCTTTAATCCCAGCACTTGGGAGGCAGAGGCAGGCGGATTTCTGAGTTCAAGGCCAGCCTGGTCTACAGAGTGAGTTCCAGGACAGTCAGGGCTACACAGAGAAACCCTGTCTTGAAAAAAAAAAGGAAAAAAAAAAACAAATTGAGACTGAACTTTGTAACTAAACTGGAAGATTAATAAATTCTGAGCATAAAAATTTAAAAAGAAGCTTTATATATAATAGATGAAAAATTATGTTGTCAGTAAGTATTGTTTGCTGTTGTCTTAGATTTCTAAGGTCCTTTGTAAAAATCCTTTATCCTTAAAATCATTTAAAAAAGAATGTCTGTTAAAATAACAATTTGTTTAGCAACTTTAGGTTGAATTGTGTTAGAAGAATAAGGGATGTCATTGTTAAAAGGCTTAGTCATAGTACTGGGAGCAAAAGCAGAGATTTCCAAAGAGCTGGGGAAACACAGGAGAGACTTTTGAGTACATTTCCATTTTGCATGGTGTCTTTTCTAAGAAGTCTTCCAAGGAGCAGGACAAGCCTCTTGGTCCAGGAACAGGCAGAGATGGGCATTCTACAGCTTGGTAATGTAATTTGGTTCAGGAGGAAATTGGAGGCTCCTGGGGATCTGTCACTTATGTTGCAGCTCACAGATCATGTTTCATTTAGTTGCAAGGTGTGTGAGAACACCTAGGCCCAACCAGCTCCTTGAATTCCCTTAAGCTTCAGCCCACTTTGGTTATTTGCTTGCTTTGGTATTGGGACTTTATTAGTTTTTATTGCAGTGATAAAATACCATGACTAAGGCAACTTACAGAAGAAAGAATTTATTTGGGCTTAAGGTTCCTGAGGGTTGAGAGTCCATTGAGGCTGGGAATTGTGGCAGCAGAGGATAGATATGGTGGGAAGAACAGCTGAGAGCTCACAGTCAGACTGCAAGTAGGAAGCAGAGAGTGAAGTAGAAATGGCCTCACTCTTTAAACTCTCAAAGTCAGACCCCAGTGACACACCTCCGACAAGGCCACACCTCCTCCTCAACCTTCTAGATAGCACCCCCAACTGGGGACTGAGTGTTCAAACACATGAGCCAACGGGAACATTCCATAGGGACCTTATAAGGACTTATGGAGAAGAGTGACATGATCAGATTTGCATTTTAGAAAGATAACCTGATGGATTAAATAACAGGGGATCGTCAGAGGAGACAAGCTGGGGACCTGCTTGGAGATACTAGCAGTGGACTGAACCTGCCTGCCTGCCTCACAGTGTGATGCTAGGGATGTGGACCCATTTCAAAGGCAGGAATTATTAAAACAAGGAACACATTAAACAAAGGTTTGGGAATGAACTGAATATATGATAAAGTAACCTTGTCTTTAAATGACCAATAGATGGATAAACAGCATTAGTGGAAATAAGTAATTGGAAAAAGTGAATTTGTTTCAAGTATTCAGAATCTTCAAGAGGTTGTAGGTAGTAAGTTATAGAAGGTGTTTGGAGGGACTGTCTAGGCTGAAGTTAAATATTGTCACCCAATCACTTTTGAGTCACACCCTCAACATCTAGGTGCCTGCATATGAGTCACCGATGATCTCAGCCCACCTTGCTTTAGATAGATAGCAATAAAGAGCTGAAAATTGACACTCCCAACCAACAAGACACACTCCGACTCTGGTGGACTCAGGTATTGGTGTTGGTGTGATCAAAGTTGAGCTTATTGATAATTTGGGGATCATTGCTAAGTCTATCTGAAATACTCAAGGAAGTGCTCAGGCTGTTGCAGATATGTTCATGATTGGTCCGTTTGATGTTGGATTTTGTTCTTCCTATCTCATGACAAAGACATGTTTGTGGTCACAAAGTACACTGCTGATGGAGCAGCCTGCCTGGGAATTCTGTGCTGGTGGAGCCTTCACTGGCTGTAGAGACCAGGGTGAACTCATGGTTGGAGTATGAACGTAATCTGCCTCAAAGAAGACCAAACAGAATACTTAGAGGTCAAGAAAACACAGTGAGAAGCATAGTTAGCAGTTACCCTGTTTCCCTCTGTCTGGAGAAGGGAGAGGAGATCACGTGAGTGATGGGGAGGTAGAGGGAAATTCAGGATGAGTACATTAATCAGGAAAAGCCTAACAGGACCAAGCCATTTAGAGCAGATTCTGATCACACTGCTCAGGAGGAATATGGCCGACTCTGTGAGAGCCTCTTCAGTATGTGGGAAGGCTTGGCAGGCAAGTGTTTGTCTGGAGTTAGGATGGAGTTCAGGGGCTTGCCCTTGATCCCTTGGCAAGCTACTTTTGACTTCTTTGAGAATAAGAAATGCAGTAACACTGAACTCTGTGTTCACTGTTAAACATGGACAGCTGTGATGAGCTGATGCCCAAATAATACAGTTAGATCTGTGGCACTGTTGACTGAGGGTTGCCCCTGAGTACCTTCCAGGATGCTCCAACAGAGCAAAAAGTTTCCACAAAAGCTTTGTATGGAAGTACCATGAGCTCTTCTCTGAACTGGCAGAAAACAAAAAGAAGCATAAGTGATTCTGCGAGGCTCTCTCCTAAGAATCTAAGGCTTGGAATCCCTGGAGAATCCACTAAACAGTGGTGCCTTTCTGAGCTGCTGAGCTGTCTGTCACATCTCTCAGTCTGGAGGTGACTTCTCTGTCAGCACATGTCTCACATGAAGGAAACTCTGTACTCTGGTAAGAGCAGAGAGTTGCTGGGCAAATTTTGAGAACAAAAGTGTTTTTTTATGTGACAGCCTCATTGGCAAGTCCTGGATGCAGACTCTCAAGGAGTTTGATGGGAAGAGCCTGGTCTCCATGGCCAAGGAGCTACCAGAGAAGAACAAGGTGCAGTTTGAGAATGTCTGCACACTCACAGAAGCTGTCTTGGATAAGAAGATTGAGGAGGTGGTAGTCTCGGATAGGCTTGTGTCTTCACCCTGCTGTATTAATGAGCATCTTCGGGCCATGAAGAACCAGGCACTTTGAGACAGCTCTGTTGTGGACTGTTTGACAGTCAGAGAGCATCTGGTGATCATTCTCAACCACCCCATTGTGCAGACCCTGTGGTACAAGGCTAAGGCTCTCAAGGACATCAAGGACCCAGGGCACTGCTATTAGAAGTTGCTCTGCTTGCTTCTGGCTTCTGGCTTGACGATCCCTGAGACCCTCTCCAGCCAAACCAATCCCATGATGAAATGAAGGATGGCAGAGGAGCCCAGCATTACTGTTGTTGATGATCCCCCTGCCTGAATGTGATGAGCTTCCATGTGAGGATGTAGCCCTCGAGTTTCCTCATGGCTCCTCAGAAGCCTCAGATGTAGCCAGTGGAAGCCTGGCCCTCGAGTTTCCTCATGGCTCCTCAGAAGCCTCAGATGTCCCTGGCCCATGCGACTTCCTATGCTATTGTGTGGTCTTCTCTTCAGTGTGTCGAAGGCTAGAAAATCACTTTCACCTGAGACCTGGGTTGGGCGTTGTATACTGCTTTTGTTTCATTTTGTCCTGAAATTAAAATACACAAATGTAAAGTTACAAGTCAGTGTCTGATTCCTCTGGCCTAACTTTTTGGTGCTCTTTGGAGGTCTTTGGAGATAGAAGAAAGGGGCGAGCTATGGAATCAGGGGAAAGTTTGGAATGTTAACTCGAGAGGAGGTGGCCAGATAGCTTTGCTTCCTAAATCACAGCTATTGCAAGTTTTTATCAGGTAACAGGAATGTTAGACTGAAAATAGGCCTTTGCACACATTTTACTAACAGGCCTCCACTCATATTTGGAGAGAGCATCAAGTTGTTCTTATTAGTTTGCAGGTTGCTATGTTAGTCACAGAAGGCTCATCGCAAATGTATGATTTTGGAAAAGGATAAGTAATTTTTTTTAAAAGGAGATACAGCAAGGGTGAACAAAATTCATTGGGCAACTTCTGGTAGTTTACGGTGCCCGGGATTAATGTCCTAGGGAGAGAAAGACTGGGGATATTTGCGAGGGGGTCAGCAAAAAGCTTCTGGCTTAGACATATTCTTTAGCCAGTGTGTAGATTCAGTGTGATCTACATCTGACCCATCAGGGAGAGCATGCTGATCCCCAGGCCCTGGCCCAGACCCAGTGCTCAAGATCTCAGGTGGTTTTACATCCTAGAATTTAAGGATCACTCTTAATCCTGTGTCCCGCCCAGTAGTACCTGTCTGCTGCCTGGAAGTTTGACCTTCCAGGTCAGAACTTTATATGGTTAGCAGTGTTATTTAGCTGTAAGTTAACTGAGTGAGTTGTTTGTTGGTTTTGTTTTTGTTTTGTTTTTTTTTGTTGTTGTTTTTATGGTGGCTGATTAAGATCACAATCACTAACATAAAAAGTTCTAGATAGCCAGGCGGTGGTAGCACATGCTTTTAATCCCAGCACTTGGGAGGCAGAGACAGGCAGATTTCTGAGTTTGAGGCCAGTCTGGTCTACAGAGTGAGTTCTAGGACAGCCAAGGCTACACAGAGAAACTCTGTCTCGAAAAAGAAAAAAAGAAAAAAAAAAGAAAAAAAAAGTTCTAGATATTATTAACTCAGTTCTAAACTAAGCTGAATAGGCCTACTGGTAATTGAGGCTTCTGGCCACCACATCCTAATGAACGGGTCCACTTGTTCCAGATGTGCTTTGTAGAATAATTGGAAATTTTATAAATTGAAGTTATTTTAAAATAATTGTGTTGAAGTAATTCAGGGTATTTCTTTCTCAGTTTGCCTATTTAATGTGCTGTAAATGTGGACATAGTTGGACAAGGGAAGTGGTAACATTTTGTAGGGAAGACTTTTACCTAGATATTATTGCTGTACTGCATTTGAAATAGAAATTTCCAAAATTTTGACAGGAAGAATACCAAAGGAGAATCAACTAAGAAGTCTGATGACAAATGAACTTTTCTAAAGACAATGAAAGCTTAGTTACTCTTCCGGTTAGTCTGCTCAACCAGGGTTCTCTTTCTGGACCATAAAGCACAGGAACTGAGTGTCCCTCAAGTCTCTTGTTGGGTACGAAGCTAATCGTAGCGATCTAGACACATGGAAGAGAAGTTAATTCTTTGCAACTAACCCTTCATCTGCCTTAGATCTCTTAGGTATTGACAGGAGACCAAAGTTAAATTTACAGTTTGTAAGAGATTGAGAAAAAAATTCAAAAAACAAACTTATTACTATGTAAAAATTATATGAAACTCGTATCTTACTGCTTCTGAGATTTTGTGAGACCAGCTGCAAAGCTGCTCATTGGCATGCCTTCTGTGCCATCTGCACATACGGCAGTGAGCTGCGGAGTAGAGAAGAGGCTGTGTGGCTGAGAAAGGGCCCAGGAGAGCTGCGTCCTAGCTGATGACTGGTCTCTAATGCCTGTCTCTCTTCCAGACTACGCCTTCCCCTACATTATACTAGTGTTATCTCTGGTGACCCTGGCTGTGTACATGTCTGCTTCTGAAATAGAGGTAGGAAATTGGTTTTCCTTTGTTTTAGGGGTTTGTTTGTTTGTTTGTTTTTGTTTTTAAAGAAAAATCAACAATTGAATGGAATAGTACATATGCTATGGTAAGGGATACTATCTGGTTCAGTGATTCTTGGCAAATTGATGTTGCCTGTATCTCCTTAGTCAATTTTATGAGAGGTTGTGTGGGCTGTATTGCATATTTCCTTGGCAGATTAGGGAAATAGTCAGTGCCTTTACCCAACAGATGAAGAAAAATGATTTAACATAATTGTTGTAAAAATGGAACAGCCTCTAACCCCAACCATCACTTTTTAAAATACTTTATTTTTAAGGAACTAAGGTATTAAGCAATCAACAGTATAAGCAACTGATGAGAAGTAATCTTATATTTGACATCCCTAACTAGGACAAATGTATTCATGAGACTTTTAATCAGTGGACTGTTTGGGGCATCTCTTCTGTAATTTTCTTTTGGATTATGCGACTTTCAACTCCTGTTTATCTTAAGATGGCACATTCACCTCATTATCTCTATTAAGTACGTCAACAGCTCTGATTAGTAGGTTCTATCTGGGGCAGAGCTCCCAAGGATTTAAAGGACTAGGGCTTAAACCCTTCCACACTGTGCTGTGTTGGATCTGTCGCACATGGCATTTAACATGTGTGTTCTCATACTTCTTAATGTTCAAAAGGACAACCAGAGAAAACATGTTAACTCTTGAGAGATGCCTTTTGGCACCATTTTTTCTAATACATTGGTGGCAGTATGAGGTGTGGCCATACCTTAGGTAGATAATGAAGGAGCCGAACGGTGGTTACTCAGCCTTCCCTGTTTGTAGACAACTTATTGCTCCTTTGTAATTGTTATCAGCATTGCAACTGGATTAATTAGAAAAGATAGGAAATTGGTTTTGACTTTTCATCAACTGGATTAATTAGAGAAGATAGGAAACTGGTTTTGACTTTTCATCAACCAGAAAAAGATCAAGATGTGTTGGAATATTTGAATAAAATATGCAGAGTTACAAATGAACACTGCTTTTCTAGATCTTGAAACTCTTTGATTCTCTGCCCTCATCTGTAAGGTGTTTGTACTCAGGAGTTGTAAACAGGGCTCTGAATCCCAAGACAGACAGTCCAGGGCTAGAGGAGCCCATGAGTGATTGACATGTGAGGGAAAGTTGAAGAGTAGCCCACTGAGCATTCTCCATCACTGTGTTTACTAGAATAATTAGATACTGCTTTTATATTGATTTGATCCTTTAAGTTTTTCCATGTTATCACATGGCACTGAAGATTGAAAGAAAACCAGATAATAAATGAGTCGTCTATTGTCTTGGGTGGCAGCAGATACTGGAGACCTGAGTCAGGAAGTGAGGTTATGGAACTGCAGTGGGCCTGGATGGAGATTCTCTGTACACTTCTTCTTCTAGTTCATGTCTATCTCAAGAAGCTTGTGTTCCCTGAGTAAATGGTGATGTGGACAAGGACCCAGAGAAGGGCTCTGGGCCAAGTGTAGCTGCTGAGGGCCTGTGTGGCTGTGTGGACAGTGTGGTGGCTAGCCCGGGTGATTGGGGCAATTCTGAAGTCCGTTTTAGCTCAAGTATTCAGAGTCCCGACCATGAGTGTGTAAAGAGCAGAGGTTTAGCTGGGTATGCTAATCTGTGTTCCTCTTTTCTTTTCCAATGATCACGTAGAACTGCTATGATCTCCTGGTCAGGAAGAAAAGACTCATTGTTCTCTTCAGCCACTGGCTACTGCACGCCTATGGACTAGTCTCCATCTCCAGAGTGGACAGGCTGGAACACGACCTACCACTTTTGGCTTTGGTACCCACACCAGCTCTGTTTTACTTGTTCACTGCAAAATTTACTGAACCATCGAGGATACTCTCAGAAGGGGCCAATGGACACTGAATATAAAATGCCAAAAAAAAAAAAAAAAATCCAAAAAGTATTCTCAATTTAAAAAAGGAAAGAAGAGTTTAAAATGTATTAATAGCATTCTCTCATACATGGGAAGAAGATTGTCCAGATATTATAATGCTTGTGTTTTATCTTTTGATTTATCGGACCTTGTGGTTACACTTGGAAATTCCATGGCCTCACGTTACTGTGCTACACATACCTTAACTATCACACCGGAAGCCCCAACAGGCAGTTGTAATGCTTTGGAGCACGGCCATGTTTCTGTACACCTGTGCTAATGGTGTCTCCCTGCGTTGTGTGAAAAACAAGTCTATTCTGAACTCCTTTGCCATGGCATCATTATGCCTTTTGTTGTCTGCACATTTGGCTTTTTACCTATAAGGAATTACAAAGGCATACATGCTTGTGGAGTGTGGCCAGAAACCAGAAACAGAGATGTCTTTGTCAATGGCTATTTATTTTCACCAATACAGTGTTTAGTAATATTACAAAAATAAAGCATAATTTATATAACGAACTTTCTGTTTAGAGACAGTTTGGTTGAAGACATGTTCAGATTATTGTTCCTGTAAAGAAGAAAACAATAAAGAGTTTAACTGTAAAATAACTCAATGTTCTGATAATTCTCTTACTACAGTGATTATGGAAGTAATTAGAAATGTTAAGTATTAAGACTCATATTTCTTTTGTCTACTGAATAAATACGCTTACTCCCATTCTCTTCTCTCATTTTCCTTCTTAAAACAAGATATATAGGCCACATTGTATTGGTCCTGAGACCTTTTTTCAGTCGTGACATTTCTGAGTCAGGATCTTATAACTGGAAGTCTCTGAGATAGAATGAAATATGAGATATATAGAAGATCCCTGTGGCTGGTTTTGGATGGGTAAGCTGCCATGTTCGTACTCTGAAGGCTTTGTGAGACTCATGTTATGGCTTCGGAAACAAACAAACAAACAAACAAAGACCCTTAGCCTAAAAATCTGGCCATGTGTATCCATTTGTGATTTGAAAGGTTAGTCCTAGCATCTGCTCATGGAAACTCTGAAGACTTCTGTTGGAACCACAGAACACAAACTTAAGAGCACTCACATGGCCTGTGTTTCTCCTGGCTTCGTGGTTGTTTCTTTAACATTTTACAGTTCCTGCTTAATGCATTTCTCCTAACATGAACGGATGGGGAAAAACGAACTTTTTTTTTACTCTTTTTCTTTCCTGTAAGAAAAAAATTGAGTTTTGTGGTTATTAATGAATATGAAAATGCTGAGTTGCTCCAAGAATCTATACATGAGAGGTAGCATGTCTGATGTGCCCCCTCTGAGCCTACTGCATTTGAAACTGTAGACAGCTACCTTCCTATGTAGACAGCTACCTTCCTATGTCCTGTTCTAGCAGAAAAGTATGCAAAAGAGAAGTAAAAATAAAAATTACAATTCTACAAAGACAGAGATTGTTAGGGATACCCAATATCTGCAATTGACAATCTGCTTTATGGAAACAGAGTTATCAGTATAGCCATGCTAATTGTTTATAAAGTTTGATAAAATGTGTTTATTAAAAATATGCAAAACAGGAGGCAGAGGCAGGTGGATCTGTGAGTTCAAGGCCAGCCTTGGTCTACAGAACAAGCTTCAAGACATCCAGGGCTATTAGTAAATAAATAAATAAATAAATAAATAAATAAATAAATAAATAAATAAAATTTGCAAATAGCTCTCATCCTAGCTCAGTGTCCATCTTGTCTGAGGTCTTCATGACACATTGTAACTTTTATTGCCATGGGCTAGAGTAATTTGCTATTCAGACCTGAATAATTTGAAAGGCAAAATGTCCTCTCTTAATTTGGATTTCTCAAAGGGTTTAACAACATATTTATCCAAAACTATGAGTTTAAAGGACTTGGCTGCTCACTGGAGCCATGTAGAAATTAAAAAAAACAAACCAGAAAAAACCCAAAATGTGCCTGACCTCACCCCAGGATACTCATGATAAGCTGGGGTAGGATGCCGCCTCAAGGTGGATTGACTTTTTTTTCTAAGCTCCATGTGGGAGGTTGAGAACCACTGGCCTCAAGGTCTTCCTTATCTAGAGCTTGGTTTTTCCAAGGGACGTTTCTGGTTTGGTTTGGTTAGGCTTGGTTTTCCCAAGGCAGTCTTGTTATGTAGCCTGGGAGATCTTGAGCCTCTGGATCCAGACTGCCTCAGCCTCCTGGGGTTTCAGGATACCTTTTGACAATTGTTCAACAAATCATTTCACTTTACTTTTCTCTCTGTAATTCTGTAATCCTACTGTAACTATTAAATTAAAAGTAGTTTTTTTTCCAGATTAAATGGTCATTTTTCCATCATGAAATGAAAAGGCAACTTTGACAATGTTAAGAATTGGTTTTTCAAAGTCTTTAAAGCATACTATGATCTACACAGGTCTTCTGCCAGGAGTGTATTATCTGATCACTAGAAAACACCCATGTGTAACCCGAGTGCTCAAGAGAGCTGGAATTTTAACTCAGCAGATAGTTCTTAAATGCAAATGGCCAGTATGTGTGTTTAAAAACAGAACTGCTGTATGACCCAGCTCTACTGTTCCAGAGCCTACCACAGAGATATGCACACATCTGCACTTACTGTGCTGTATTCACAAGAGCAAGGGATGGAATCTGCCTAGACATTTATCTACGGATGGATAATGAAAATGTGGGACGTGTATGCAGTCGGATCTTATTCTACCATAAAGAAAAAAGAAATTATAAGATTTGTAGGAAAATGAGTGAAAGTGGAAATAGTGAATGGGGCTGGCGACATGACCTCTTTCCGTGCAGATTCCAAGCTTTCAGCTTTCTAAATGTGCATTTCATGCGGGAGTGAGTGAAGAGATGACAGGAAACTAGACAGGCCTGTAGAAGGCGGAGAGGGAGGCCGCACGGGGGGGGGGGGGGCTGGGAGAAGGAACACATATAATGTGAAGGTGGAGATGATTACACCCCGTATGGATAGGGTGAGCAGGGGAGAAGGGTGTGCATATGGGGGGGTGTCTTGGAGGTGGAAGAGAGGAGCATGTGAATATGGAGGTTCGGCCAAAACTAGTTAAGTATGGAAACGGCATACAGGAGCCTGTTAACTCTGAGTGCTGATTTAAAAATACAAATAAATAAATAAATAAATAAAAGGAATTGTGAGTATATGTAAATTAATTTTCATTCTGACTTGAAATTAAGGAAAAAAAATCATGAAAAAAAGTTCTTTAAAAGTTGTAATCGCCCTGGGTATGTGAGTGTGCGTATGTGAATGAGTGTGTGTGTGTGTGTGTGTGTG
>JADRCC010564703.1:0-12979 GCA_019843855.1 Hylomyscus alleni
TCTTGCCCTGGGCTTTCTAGAGCATCTGCACTAGCCACCAGGATTTTGCCTTCTTCTGTGCATATATGTTGGAAAGGGACTTGGGGCTCAGAGCACATGTTAGAGACTGCAACATTAGGCCCCTCTAAACTTTCCACATGTCCCTCAGCTAAGCTCTGACTCAGGAGGAGAGCTCTTTGCTCTTTGTCTGCTTCTGAGATTATCTTTTCTCCTGGCTGAAGTGTTTCTTCAGCCACATTGGACAAAAGCACATGATCGGGAGCTGCTGTTAAAGACTGTGGATAATTCCCTCTGGGTTCAGGCTCTTCAAACTGTAGAGTAGCTTCCTTGGGAAGAGCTCTCTGAGACTGGACTGTCTGCAGGTGTAAAGTGGGGGGTGGTTCTCTGCCTGGCTGCTCGTGAACGGCACCATCAATGGAAGGCAGCTCCCCAGTGCCCTGAGGTGTGGACAATACCCCAGGTTTCTGCTTCTGAGCTCCTACGGTCACCCCAGTACCTAGTTCACTGTCATCAACAATATGCTCATAAGAAACCTGCAGCATTTCCTCTGCAATTAAAGCAGCTTTCGAAATGGCACCCTCGGCAAAAGCTGTAATTTCCTGCCTTGAGTCAAATCCCTGCACTAAAGGGCCCCCTGCAGATGTTTCCAGAAAATCACCAGGAACTCCTAAGGTGGATGCCTCCTTGCAGGAGGCATCGGGCAGGTCTGCGTCTTCTGGAAGCACAAGAAGCTCTGCGGCACAGGTGGACTCCCCCCACAGGTTCTCGGCTTTACAGATGTACAGCCCACTGTCTCCCTTCTGAGGGTCGTTAACGATAAAGGTCCCAGAGCCATCAGCATTGTGAATGATGGTGTAACAAACGTTGGTATAAAGTGGCATGTCTTCTTTGAACCACAAAACAGTGGGGGCAGGCTCTCCGTGCACCAAGTACTCAAAGACAGCAGGGATTCCTGGAGCACAGTGGACTGGTTTTAACTCCTTGAAAAAGTAAGGAGGACAAGGCCCTTCAGGCTTTTCCAGAGCCTTCTTCACTACTGGCTCCATCTCCTTGCTGCTCTCTCCTTTGGGGCTTATTTTTAGGTGAGCACTACATACTGCCTTTCCATATTCATTACTGGCCATGCATGTGTACTCCCCCTCATCCTGAAATCTGGTGAACAGAATGATTAGGCTGTGGTTATCCCCATCAAAGACAAATTTGTAGTCAGCAGAAGGGGTTAATAGCATCCCATTAAAGAACCATTGAATTTTAGGCTTGGGGCAGCCAATGACAGTAACAGACAATTTAGCTACATCTTCAAGGCTTATTTCAACATCTGATATTTCTCTGATGAAAACTGGGGCAGTGCCTTCCTGTCTGGAATCAAACTGGGTAGAATAAGCTGGAGGCTCAGACAGAAGTTCAAGTGTTTCATTCGCATTAGGTAAACGTAGATCAGAACTATAGGTTTGAAAATCTTCCTCGGCAGACAGAAGGCTAGCAATTTCTGTGTGGAGAGAAATTATTATGACATCACCATACAGTTTTGTTCAACAAACAGTATCAAAGAATTAGACACCAATTAGTGGCATTCTGCATTGGAATAAGGTTATGGTGAGATTAACTTATCAAAAAAAAAACCCCACATTCATAATTTTCTTAGCCTATTATGGAAAATAAAGCAGTTATAACAACTGCCCAAAAGCACCTTTATATCGAATTTACCTGTTAGGGTTTACAAATGTGATATACACCTGGATCTGAAGTTTGAAGAAGTGTTAGATAAATATTTATAAATTGTAAATCCAGGGTTACTTGCATCAACTTCTAAAAAGACATAGAATTGTTATAAAGGATTTTCTTGAATTTAATGATCATTTTCAATGAAAAATGTGTTTAAGCTAGCATTTCTAAATGGATATCAGCAACCATAATGAAATCAGAGGCTAGACAGGCATAGTCCCAGGTTAGAAGACTGAGGCAGGGGGATTCCCAGTTCCAGGCTGTTTGGGCCCTTCCTGTATCAGGTTACAGGAAAGGTTTGTTTCTGACTGCTACAGTGGCTGCTGCTGTTGTTATTAGAAAATCAGCTCTCCCTTCACTCAGATAACTCATCAACGTATTTCAAGAAATATTTTATAATAAGATAGTTAAGAAAACAGAAGGCATAAATAAGAAAAAATGACTCCAATATCCAAACATTGGTGATAATTTATTGTGTAAGGCAGTTTCACAGCAGTATTAAACGGAGGCACCAAATAACATATATTCTTTCAACAGGATCTCAAACAACCACGTGAGAGACAGGTAGCTTATCAAAAGGAAGGAGGTTCTTAATTCAGTCTGCTGGGGATGGTGGACTGCCCAGTGACTGGAAGTTTTATTGCCTAAATAAAAGGCAATTTAATTTTATTAATCCACTTCCCTCATATTACACTGAATAGTTTTGTGTCTTAATTCCTTACCGGTCTAGTGTCTTAGTATATTGGAAGCAGGGTTCATATTTGCTGGCTATAAAACACTAGGTAAACTTATCTGTAGCATGTGACAAAACCAAACAATTTAGCTACATCTTCAGGCTTATTTCAATGTCTGACATTTCTCTGACAAAAACTGGGGCAGTGTCTTCCTGTCTCATGGAATCAACAGGGCAGAATGATCTGGAAGCTCAGACAGAAGTTCAAGTGTGGAGTACTTATTTATTAAGCTACTTATGACTGTCCCCACTAAACCACTGATGACTTCATAATTAGACTCCACACTTAAAGCACTATCAGTGGCCACTTAGCTTTGCATCTGTGCTAAGCATATTAGCTTTCCCTTCTCTTTAATCCCCAAAATATCTGCAAAGGGGACAGATGTACATATAGTTAAAGTGCCTTGAGTTGCTAATATATAAAAATATTTTCAAAAGTTTTCCTTATTTCAAAACACAGCGTATTTATCATACACACAAGAAAACAATGCATGAGCCTAAGTGGGCCCAACTATGAAAGCTGTAGTTAAAACTACCCAAGTCTACAGTGACTCATGATGACTTCTACATTCAACTCTGTGTAACACGTGGAATTCTTTATCAAGCACTGGGGAAATTAATATCCCAAGCTGTAAAGTTGTGTGTCATCAAGTCAAAAACCAAAAGATTCCATTTAATGACTATAAGTGTGGGGAAGGCTTATTTTTTTCCTTTCAGCTATTATTATTCAACACATCCTCAAACTCAATGCATCTGAGGCTAATGGAATCATAATAAGAATAATATCGAAGCCTTCCTTCCTATGGGAATAAAAGTATACATTTTAAAATCACCGGATATGGAAACATTTTCCTCCTTCCCTATTTTCATTTGCTTTTCTGGATTGTTAATGTGATTGTGTTTGTGATATGTGGGTAAGTGTGTCCATCCATGTTGGCTATGACATGGATTTCTTATTAACTAAACATGTAGCATGAGACCAAATGTAGAAAAAACATTTAGGCCCCTTTGCTACAGAATTAGCTTTGCCTCAGGGACACTGGTGTGGTATATTATATCTAAATTATTACCAAAGGTATTACGTGCTCTGTGGTTAAAATCATTCTTCCAAATTTATTTATTTAGTACTAGATGGTGGTCACTTTAAACAAATATAATTTTTTTAAAAACTGAGGAAAATGAGACAATTGGCCAGTTTGCCCATTTCCTACATAAGCTTTTAATCTTTCGATTTGTATGACGTGCGGGAACTTCCATTGTTAAGACAACATCAACAGATAAAAGAAACAATATGGTAGCTATGTAAGTTCTTATGGAAATTAAATCTGAAATAAATGCTATGTGTTTGATAATCAATACTAATATGGCAAATATAATTATGATCCTTAAATATTGCTGATGCAGTCCACAAGTACAGTCAGTAGGTTACAATCATAACTTAAGAATGGACGGCTAGACTAAGAATCTCATTGTCTCTTCTGTGGTTCTCACCTGTTACAAGCTGAACTTATTTGTTATATTTAGTTGTCACCACTTGGTGACAATCTTTCCATTGACCTTATAACCTATGAGGCCTTTTGACTTAACTCCACATTTTTATATAAGATAACTGATCTTTTTCATATTTATTATGTCTTATATGCAAAGGTCAAGGTCTACATTGATTTATAGTCACAATATTAAAACGCTGTGAATTATTAAAATTGAAAAACAAAATTAAAATTCACCTTAGAAATATAAACATTTTACTGGAATTTGAATGTTGATTTCTAGTTATTTTTAAAGCTTAAAATTCTATAAAAATAATAAGAAAACTTACTCTGTTATATATACTAAACAAAAACCACCATATTGTCTCAATTATAAAAGTGTCCTACCATCTTTTATCTGATTTAGAGATTCTGACATTGGCATGTAGTTAAAAATTTATATTCAGATGAATACGGTAATACCCCAGGTCAATACACTTCCCTTGATGCCCCAAATGAGAAAATAAAAAGATTTCCAAATGTGGAAAGATCGTAACCTCTATGCATGCCCAGTTATCAAGACTGCAACATAAACAGACTATGAAGTTGGTTATCATTTGGGCAACACTGAGTTTATTACTCATTTTGCCCTCCTATATCTGACTAAATCACCATAGGTTTGTTTGAATGCTAAGAGGCTTCTAAATCAAAAGTGACTTTGGGCCAGAGGGAGCATTCTCTTACCAGTTTATCCACATGGTAATTCGACATGGTCACCCTTCTACCTTGCATCTATAGTGTACCTGCTGAAAGAGGATGCTGAGACACTCTGCAGAGAAGAGGTGACAGAGAAGTACAAACGCAAACAATTGGGTATCCAAAGAGGTGTTTAATCGTGCTGGATGACACATGGTATAACTAACACAGGTGATGGTTTCAGGGTTCAGATCACAGAATATTTACATGCATGTGGAAGATGAGGTTTCTACACAGAAAGAGAGACTATCTCCAGGGGTCTTCAGTGTCATGCTCCAAATACCGTAGTTACACTTGAAAGGTTGTTAATCCATAGACTCTGGGAGTGACAGAGGCCCTGAGATATCCCACTTTAAGAGAGGGTGAGGATGGCCGAGCTCCTAGCCATTCCTGAATTGTTTGTAGCTACACAGCTGTACTCCCCCTCATCACCTTTAACTAAGCCTGTTATGAACAGATTGTGGAACCCTATGCCACTTTCCTCAGCACTGAACCTTGATCCTTGGACCAGTTTTCCATCTTTGTACCAAGAAACAGTGGGTCTCGGTGAACCCCGGACTAAACACTGGAAATATGCCGCTGTCCCTAAGGGTGCGTAGCAATCAGAGATACCTTTGATGAACCTGGGAGGGCCATCTACCACCTGGAATTCAAAAAAGCTGTCTGCGTATTTGCTCCTTAAGACTAGTTCTTCCTTCTGACTGCTTAAAGTCACTTTGCTTGTCCTGGTGGCCATAGCAGAGACTTGGGACTCTCCCATGGTGAGGAAGCCTCGGCAGATGGCCTCTCCTGCGCTATTCAGAGCTCTGCATCTGTATGTCGCACAGTCGGAAGGGCCAACATCTCGGATTCTAAGGCTGTGACTCCCTTTCTCCTCGCTAATCACATACTTCGTGTCATCCGGCTCAATGCACATATACTCCTTATACCATTTGACTTCGGGGGGAGGAATGCCTATGACTGAACATTTGAACACAGCGTTGGAATTTTCTGGAATTCTAAAGTCGCAGATGGGTGTTATGAAGCGAGGAGGCATTTCAAAGGCTTCTAAATCGATCTTAAACTCTCTGCCTTCTTCCCCTTGGGACTCCGCACTGGGATCTACTAAATTCAGCGGGAGGATATCTAAGCTCACAATCATGCTTTTATGATCAGGAGTAAATTCAGGAACCGTGACTATTTTCACCTGCTTCTCAAATTCCTTCACATCTTTTTCACTTAGTTCTACTTCCAGGACAATCTCTTGAGGAGAAGGCGTTCTCGATGAGTTGGTGTTGGCCACATCAAACTCCATGATGTGTTGGTGGGTGACTGGTGGTGGCAGGGCCACGGCTCTTTCCTCTTGGGGGATGACATCTACGACTGCAAAGCTCTTTGCCTCCCCTATGATGTTGACGGCATGGCACAGGTACTCTCCCCCGTCTCCTTTTTGAATGTTGGAAATTTCCAGAGAACACACATTGCCCACCCTTTCCATTTTGATCCTGTCATCTGGCTCCAGCAAAGATTTATTTCGATACCATTTCACACCAGGGACCGGAAGACCCTCGACTTCAATGATGAAGCCTAACGTTGTATTTTCATATACCTTCCTTTTACTTAGAGGCTCGATGAAAGATGGAGGCATTTCATTGTCTTTGGGTTCAATGGCTTCATTGGGTGTGCCGAATGAGTCTGAACGCCATGTTTCATAAGGTGAACGCCTCTCATCCGTAGGTGTGTGGAAATGCTCATTTGCAGTGCCGTCTTCCCTCTCCAGCTCTGATAGGGCCATGCTTACATTTCTAGTATGGTTCGGTCCTCTAGTAGGAATAAAACCTCTCTCTAGTTTCTCACCTGGGGGAGTGGAGTATCTCTCCAGAGCCTCCCCTGGGGGAGTGGAGTATCTCTCCAGAGCCTCCCCTGGGGGAGTGGAGTATCTCTCTAGAGCCTCCCCTGGGGGAGTGGAGTATCTCTCTAGAGCCTCCCCTGGGGGAGTGGAGTATCTCTCCAGAGCCTCCCCTGGGGGAGTGGAGTATCTCTCTAGAGCCTCCCCTGAGGGTGTGGAGTATCTTTCTGGTATTTCACCTTCAGAAGGTGTTGAGTATCTTTCCCCATTTTCCCCAGCTCTTGAATTTGCTACGGATTGTGCAATCATATCCGAAGGCTTAAAGTATAAATCAGGCGACTTCGGAGATTCTACACTGTCTGCAGAGGATGGTGGGCTATAGAACTGATCTAACTCAGACAAGTCCTCACTGCTTGTGCTCCCCACATCAATTGAAATATCAGACTCAGGAGAACAGGGGCGCCCTAGGGCTTCCTGTTTCTGGTTGTAATATTCATACACAGTACTGAAAGTTACTTCTTCAACCTCCATTGAAGTGACTGACTCGCTCTGAACAAGTTGTGCCTTGTGTGCGGTGTCTCTAACTTCAGGCACCTCATACCTTCCCTCAGCAAGTAAGTACTGGGTTAGGGAGGTCTCAGGTTCCCCCTCTTCAGTTGTTTGGGCCTCCTCTAATCTAGGGAGATTTTCAGGCAAACTCTTTTCTATTTTTTCTCCTTCCATGGTGGAGAAAGAGCTTTCATTTTGCAACTGAATTTCATGATAGGTTTCTTCTCCAGAGGCCTCGATTGACTCACTGATCTGTTCCTTTAGGTCCTGCTGCCCTCCGGTCATCAAGAACGGCAAGTCCTGACTCAGAGACAGCTGTCTCTGAAGTACATCTGCTCCATGAACATCACCTCTGGGATTTTCTAGAGTTCGTTCGTATCCCTGAGTCACACCAAATGCTGGTCTCAAGGTGGGTCCTTCCTCCATTTCATGATCGTCCGAAAGCTCTTCCTCACTCGCTCCTCTTTTCAACTGTGAGATGAAACTATTATCTCCATTTTCTACAGAAGCATTTGTCTCAAAAACATTAGTTTCTTCCATATCAGCCGATGGAGTCTGAAATAAAGCCCATGATTCACCATGGACCACTTCAGAAAAAGACTCAGGCACGTGATCAGTTTTTAAAATTGCTGTGTTTTCTTCCTGGGCATATTGAAAGCTTTGGTAGATAGAAATCTCTTCTTTGTGGCACATTTCCTGCTTGTTCTCAGTTTCTTGGCCCTGGAACACCTCACCTGGATCATCTATGTGAGAATACATTTGCTTTAGATCAAAGACAACGTCTTCAGCCTTAGCCATTTCTGAAACAAGTTGTTGAGTTTTTAAAGTGCTTTTATCTTGTTGGCCATTGGCCAAATCTTGGAAATTCATGTCTGTGCTTTCTATCTGTGAGTGAAACTGCTTTAGGTCAAATGTCACAGGAGCCTCAGGCTCAACCTTGTCTTGGTCTAGGGGAAGCATTTCTTCCTGTTGTCCCCTCTCTTCTATTTCAAGTTCCTCATGAGCTTGAAAGGAAAGCCGCTTCAAATCCATTACGATGTTAGATGAATCTGCTTCTGGGTGTGAAGCTAGTTCCTCTGCCTGTTGTATATTGCTCAAGCCTGATTCTTTTTGCTTTAGTGAAAACTCTTGATTGTCCCATTTCTTTTGCGGGGCTGTAACAAAGGATTTCTTGGTCCGTCTCTTTTCTAAAACTCCCTTTTCTGCACGATGCAGCTTTTCAAATGCAATGATCTTATGCTTCACCTTTTTCCCTGGATAATACCTTTCTCCTTCAAGGGCTTCTTCATAGGTAAGGACAGATGAGTCTTCCACAACCTGAACTGTGTCAGAGGTTCTCTTGGGGTGTATATTTAGCACATGATCACCTTGAGAATGCCCTTTCATATTTCCCCTTTCTGGTCCATGATGTCCAAAATCATCTCTGACTTCATTTCTAACGTTAGCTCCTATGAAATCATCAACAAATGGATAAATGGTAGCTTCTGCTTGGAGTGACTGAGACCTCTCACCTATATGTTCCTCATCTTGGCATTGTAGGAATTCAGTTCTGTGAGGTTTATCAATGTCTGTGGGTCTAGAAGCACGCTGCATAGACTTGGATAGATTTTCACTAGAAGTTGGACAGTATACCTCATTTTTCTTGTCCACTTGCCCAACTGTCTCAAGGCTTTGAAAATACTCCCTTACAGTGTATTCTTTTCTATTTGATTGGGCAGCAAAAGGACCAACTGGATTATTATAAAAATGTGTCCTTACAGATTCCTCTTGAACTTGTGTTTGTTGATTTTTGGAATATTGTGCATAAATTCCACTTATATTTTCCAACTGACTGTATTCCCTATAAGTGATGGGTTCTACGGATAAATCTAAAATACTCTCAGCTATGCCTGAATCATTTTCAGCCACACATTGATACCTTCCAGAGTCGTGTGAATTGACATCATTGATATATAATCTGTAGCTACAATTAACTTCTTCGATCTCAAACTTTTGGTTCAGCTTTACAAGAACTCCATTATGAAACCACGTGACTACTGGCTGAGGCTCCCCGGAGATTAAGCATTCAAGCATTACAGAATTCCCTTCCCTACAACTGGCACTCCTTGGCATTTCCTGTAGTATCTTTGGCGGCTCATTAGTAATATCAGAGGAGAATATAAATTTGTGTTTTGGTGACTGGATGGCTTGCTCTCGAGATGTTACTTCAGGCTCCAACTCAAACAGTTCCCTGAATTCTTTGTTCTGTTCTGGTGTTGGGGTGGCTGCTGTTATCTGAATTTCTACAGGGAAGGAGAGTAGCTCTCTGTCTTCGGAAGGGAGTTCTGGGAGGTCAGTTTTTAACATATGAAGATGTTCTTGCCTCTCTTGACTAAAAGATGTGTGAATCCTTCTTGCCTGGTCAAACACCAAGGCCAGCTCTTCATCTTCATCTGTGTAGTCAGGCCACATGGGGACCTTATGAGACTGGGACTCATACCTTGGCTTTGCCCTCACTCTAAGTATACTGGTTGCTTTTACTGTTCCGTACTGGTTAAACAGCACACAGGTAACAGAGCCTCCATGTTGGGGCTGTACAGAAGGAAAGGTTAATGTTGAGTAGTTCTCGAATGTATGAGTGTTAAAACCTTGACTACGCGGTATGGGCATCTCATTGTTGTACCATGTCACAATGGGCTGAGGGTATCCTTGAAAATGGCACACAAATTTACAGCTGTCACCCTCATAAACTTCTTGAGATTCAATATCCTGGAGAAATGAAGGTGGGCAACGTTGTGGATGTTTTTGGAAGTAATTTTCAAAAGATCTTGTTTTCTCCTCATGCTCCACTTTGAATTCTTCCACTTTCGTGGAAGCATGGCTTCGCCCCTCTCGCCAACCTCTCTGTGTTCCTCCTCCACTGTCTACATCTTCTGTGTCTTTATCATCTACAAGTGTATCCAAGGACTCACTGGGATATGGTGTGAGAACTTGAGACATGGTCTCAGGAGCCTCACATACCCCTCCACTCTTATATCTATGCATTTCCTCATTAGAGGTGAACATTGATGCTTCTCCAATCACAGTGCTGTTCACAGACTCTTCAAACTGCTCCATGGCTTGCAAGTTTTCACCTACTAGGGCATGCTCATACAAATAGCCTTTCGGGAGGCTTTCTTCAAGAAAGGACTCTTGGTTTGGGCTATTTTCTGTCTGGAGATCTTCATCACCAGTGGCTTGGACACTTGAAGGAGGTTCTCTGTTTTGATGTATTTGATTTGGAAGGGAGTATGGCTTCTGGATGACTCCTTCTGCTGAGTTATCAACCCTATCCCTGTCTTCAGCAAACTCATGAATAAACTCATGCTTCCCTTCCTCTTTAGAGAACAGAGCATCTGTAACAATATCCTCACTTCTCACAGTCATTGAGTTTATTTCAGACGATGCTTCTAAAAGTGATAATTTCTTTTTCTCTAAGAAGATTTTTCTTGCCTCCCGTAACCGCTGCAATTTCATTTTGGTTTCCTCATCTAGGAAACTCTCACCTACACTCAGGCACCCTCTGATGTCAAATTTGCTTTCTGACCACTCGTCACTGTACACATAGTCGGCTCTCCTGACAGGGCTCGCTGTCCTAAAGTGTATGGTTCTCACCATCCCCTTCTGTCCCACATCTTGCTTTTTATTAAAGGGGGAGCCAGTAAACCTCAGGCCAACCTTTATCCTCTCTTCTCTCCTTTCACCTAGACTCCCTGTGTTTTCCCATGTCTGTTCTGCCCTTTTCAGAAATTCTAAGTATCTCTCATCTTGCCCTTTCTCGATAACGTGCAGTGATGCACTGGACTCAGCAGACCCCTCACTATTAACTGCCAAGAACCTGTAACTGCCAGAATCTCGGCCTTGGACCCTTTTCACCTCTAAGCTGGAAGAGTGTTGGTGTAAGTCATTCTCCGTTCTTATGACCCGACGGAGACCTGTTGGGATGGGCCGATTATTATGAAACCAAGTCATTTCTGGAGTTGGATAGGCTATCAGTCTGCATGTAAACACGACAGGTTCACCCTCTAAAGCATATTGAAATGTGAGTTTTTGAGTAAAAGTAGGCTTGAAATATTCAGGCCAGGAACTTGTGGATGATATTCTATTTGCATATCTCCTGGCCATCAGGGAGTGGTGGTCTATGTCTTCAGAGTCGGAGAAGGCTCCTCGTGCGTCTCTTGCACTGTCAGCTTCCCCCTCAAAGAGTTCTTCTGAAAGATAATTAAATTACAAAGCATTTTACTATTTTCCACAGCACTTGGAAAAGTTGAAAATAAATGAAATTGTAAAATAGGAAATGAAATGAAGTGCATGCTACAGAGTCTCACAAATCCATAAAAAAATTCACTCACCATATTTGTTCGAATAAACGCAACACCATGCTCTGTTTAAAAGATTCTGACACGACAATCGTTCGTTGTCTGGTCTTTTCTTCAGACTGTTGAAATTTCTTCTTGAACAAGCAAAGGTGCATTTCAAAAGTAACATATTCCTGCGTATATTTGTTTTGTGAGCAGAACAACTTTGCTATTTTGATGGCTAAGAGGGAAATCTTACCTGACTTGCAGAGAGTAGAATAAACGCCCTTTCTGATCCTTTTGATTGTAGAGTAAAATATTAAAATTTTGATAATGAACTTTTAAAAAATATATAGAACTAAAATTATTAATGATTAGATGACATAAAATGAGAAGGCGTTTATTCGAACTAATACAGCTATAAAGTCACAACGGTATGCAAAGTAAAGCAGGCAAGGGTCACATGAGAGAGCTATCTGCAAGCCAGTATAAGAGACATATCATGTTAAAGTGATCTGTGTGCATGAGGTCTAGACCAAGAATGGTAATGTAAGGTTTTCACACATCCTAAAATAGTAGCATTTCTATTATAATTCATTCATGACATTGCATTCTGGAAATGACAGGTTAACCCCTGTTGTTCAATTCACCGTGATTTTGAAAACAAACCTCTACTTCAATGATTTCATGCATTAAAATGACACCCGTTCATAGTACACACTTTTCAAGATGGCTGCAAACATAAAGCTGATAAAGTTTCCATGTAAGATTTTTTTTAAATTACCATCCAACGATTTACTGTGAAATGCACATAACCGTCAGCATACTAAACCAGGCATGCGACATAGGAATATATTCTCAAAGAGATATATTTGTACATCTATGCCATGTCCTCAAAAATCCTAAGAGAAATCATTAGATCAAGGATTCTGCCAATCCTACAGAGTTTCTACTTTAATCTCACATCCATCATAACAATACCTTTCATCTCCATTTCAATTTGCTGGCCGATCCTCTCATGTAAAATTGACTCAGGGGCTAAAATAGAAAAGTAACGAGACACCTGGGTAAGTTACCTGCACACAGCTTCTGAACCAACTCATGTGATAATTGCTGCCCTTCTGTTATAAAAATAGAAAATGCACCCCACCAAAATACCCATGCCAAATGAATCGATGAATGGATAGATCACAAATTATTACAAAGAGTTGTGTTCCACTCCCCCATGCCTTTACATGCACCCAGAAAAGCAACTCCAAAGCTAAAAATACTCTCTTCGTCATGTCCTGCCAACTGCACACTTGATAAGATGCGAAACCACATTTTTTAGGAACATGCACTTGATTGCTTGCTACTTATATTTTTTTCCCTGCAGAATAAAGCTTTTTTTTTTTTTAACTAGTAAATGATCCCTTGATTTGAACCTGTTCTCAAACTTGGAACAATATAACATTCAATTACACATCAACTAGTAAACACAGACTTCTCAACTCTTAATTTTTTTTATTATACAAAGAACAGGTTTAGGTTTGGGGTACAGTGGTCTCAAGGGCAGTTTCCAGGACAAGGTTGGTAGCCTGGGACAGTGCTTCAATTCCTGTAG
>JADRCC010564704.1:0-15346 GCA_019843855.1 Hylomyscus alleni
TGAGAGGCTGCATTCAAGGTCACTAACAATGGAATCAGGTGTGAGTTCTGTCCCAGCTCCTGCTCACCCCTCTACATTCTCCTTATTACGCTGGGACCAGACTCTGTATACTCCTCTGTCAGATGCCCTTCCATTAGTCACCATGAACAAGTGCACACACGCAGGCACCAGCAGGCACGCCCCCTTCTGTCTGAATTATGTTCCGACAACCATCATCCTACTACTGGACTTTTCCAGCACCATCATCTGTAGTCTCAGCTTCTCTCAGGGCTAGACTTATCATGTTCATACACAATGCCATCCATGGGGCAAGAGTCTCATAAGGCAGTGGTTCTCAACCTGTGGGTCAAAACCCCTTTGGGGGTCAAGTGACCTTTTCACAGTGGTCATCTAAGACCATCAGAAAACATGGATATTTACATTACAATTCACAACAGTAGTAAAATAACAGTTATGAAGTAGTAATGAAATGATGCTATGGTTAGGGTCAGCACAGCATTAAGAGTCTCAGCCCTGTAGCTGCTTCTGCAACCATTGAAAAGCTCAAAGCTCTCTTCTGGTTTCCTCAGCCAGAGGTAATAACTGCTGACTAAGTTAACAAACACTACTGTGCTATTACAGCGTTTGAGGTTTCAGGTCTGCTTTACTGCCCTCTCCAATGAAATGTCCAATGTGACGTGTGCTTCTCTGGCTAGGTCTAGGCTGGCATAATGTCAGTATCTTAATAACTTGGCTTAGTTTTTAATCATCAACTTAACTGGATTCAGAATCACCACAGAAAACATACCTGGGTGTGTCGATGAAGGTGCATACACAAAGGCTCATCTGGGCATGAGAAGAGCCAGGAATGTGGATAAGTATGTATAAATATGAGCAGCACCATTCCTGCAGTCTAGGGTCTGAACTGAATACAAAGGAAAAGGTTAGCTGAGCACCAGCGCTCATTTTCCGGTGCTTCCTGGTTGTGGCTGCAGTGTAAGCAGCTGCCTCAGGCTCCTATTGTTAATACATTGCCTTCCATGCTGCACTGTAAACTCAGATAAACCTGTCCTTCAAGCTGCTTTGGTCAGGTATTTTCATACGGCAACACAAAGGTAACTAATTAAAGCAGGGTATTTGCAGGTAGCAAGCAGAGGACAAAATGGTTCCTTCTCTTCAAAATGCATACATTCAAGTCCTCACTCCAGGATCTCTGTATTTAGAAATAAGATCTTTAAGAAAGTAATTAATGTTAAATGAGGTCAAAGGGTAGAACCCTAATCCATCAGGACTGATACCTTTTTAAGAGGAAGAGGCACTACAAAGATATAGGCACAGAAAAATGACAAGACACAACAAGACATCCATCTGCAAGACAAGGAAGACATCCACCTGCAAGGCAAGAAGCCTCACCAAAACCAAACCTCATCATCCTCTCTTTTGAATTTCTAGCCTGCAGAACCATAGAAAACAAAATGTATGCTGTCTGAGCTACCTAATCCATGGTACTTGGTGAAGGCAGTCTTAACAGACTAATAAAAACCAGTGAATCACATCACACGAGTCTCATCTTTAGAACTACCTTCACACACCATTTAGCCATGGTATTTTATAAGGATACTGAGTTAGATGCTGAGAAACAAAGCTGTAACAAAGCCAACTCACTGCTGCCAGGCCATACACTCCAGCTGAAAGAGTAAGACACATACATTCAAAGTGTGCTACAACATAGCATGCAACATATAAGGAACAAATCAATATTATACAGAAAGGTGCCCCAACGAACCTATTCAAAATAAGGCTGTCCCAAACTGTTACAAATACAAAGGACTGGGACCTGGGGAAAGGGAGAACCTCATGTTATTTTCAAAAGAACTATGAAACTTTTAAAATATACATTTATCATTATTGTCTGTGTGTGAGCTTGTCACACATGCATGCATGTGACTGAGTAAGTGCCCATTGAGGCTAGGAGGGCACTGATGTCCACTGGTTACAAAGGTTGTGGCCACCATGATAATGCTGAGAAGACCCAGGTCCCCGGCAAGAGCAGCCATGTCCCTAACCACTGAGTCATCCCTGCTCCACCAACCATGAAGCTTTCATATGCTTTATTAAAAAAGAGACGCAAGCATTTAGCCCTGTCGTTAAACTTCAGCAAAGAGTAACACTGGGATTTTGCTTTTCTTGAAAAAGAAAAACAAAATAAAATAAACTCAAATACTTTTGGTTTTGCTTTTTCTTTCAAATCACTAGCAGCCTATGTTCTAGATACTGATTCTTAAAAATAAGAATCACAAACTACAAGATCTCCTTAACGCAGAGACAGTAAACAAACGAAACAGCTTTGGTTCTAGAAAAGGTTATGTGCAACACAGACTAGCAGGGAAACTTCGTACTTCTAGACTGGGGTATGGCTCCATGGCAGAGGACACAAAACTCAGCACTTCCAGAAATAAAACAAAAATGGGCAGCACTTCTAAATATAAATAGAATTGCACAGTGGCCCTTGGCTCCTTCCTCTAGCACAGCACATCTGACATTTATCCATGGCAAAAGCTAAATCCCAGTTTGTTCCTTTCTATTGTTAATAGCATTCTCTATATGGACAGACCACAGTTCATTTAGCTATAACCTAGCTGAGAAACATAAGAGCTGTTTCCAATTTTGATTCTTATGAATACACCAATTTAAAATATTTGCATTTTAAAAAATCAGTACTTTCCTAAGCTATCGTTAATATTCTTTGAGAAGATAGCTTTCTTCTTAAAAAAAAATTTTTTTTCAAAGTACCAATCTAATGATTTGAGTTAGTTAAAAGTATACTCTCTGCCAAGACTATATCAAGTTAGGATTGCTCTTTCGGATTTCTGTATGTCCCTCCTCAGTGCTACACTTCATCACAAGACAGAGCTGTAAGGGGATAACAAGTTAATGCGTGGTGACAGTGGCTTTCAAGGAAAAGCCAGTGTGATAAAGATGGGAGTGTACAGTAATGTAATGCTTAATAAGGAAAACCGACAAGTGCAGGCTGTACACCTCAGAGATCAGAGCAGAAGCTGGAACAGCCAGCTTGGTCTCACACTGCCAATTTTTTTGGCAAATGTTAAATTCCTTCTGCTGTTTTTCTAACTTGAACATTTATGTATGTAAAGTCACCAGATCTAAAATTTGAAAAGAGAGGCAAGAACAGAAAAACTGTCTTACAAGAGCCCCTCTGGGCATGCTGGTACTATACAAGGATGTCTAGAAAGATAATGTTCTGACTCCAATTCTGCAAGTATATGTGTGTACAGATGCATTGCTCTACCAAAGGCAAAACTGCAAGAAACTGTCACTGGAAAAACAAAAAGCCTGTAATTAAAGTCTTGACTCCCAAATAAAGACTTGCTACTAAAACTGCTCTCAGCTCCGGGAGAAAAGGGTGAGGATTCTAGCCTTACAAGAGAAATATATTCTTCAAAAAAGTCTGACCTGGTCTGTCATTCTATCTAAAGCATGTGCCACTACAGAAATAAATCAGAAATGTTTCTGAGTAGATGAGTATCATATCAAATAACAATTATAAAAATACCAAGTGTTTACCTACTATTTTTTAAAGGACTATGGTGAATCAGAAATGAATTTTAATAAATCTTTCAGATATTTAGTAATATAGTCTGTCTCTAGCTAGGAAAGACTGCTGTTGTAGCTCTCTGCTGTGTATCTGTACCCTCTGTACAAACCTGAGTGTGCACCTAAAAGTTCTATTGAAGGCAAAACCGTAACTAGGCTATAAAATTAAGAGCTCAGAATTTGGAGCTCATTAAGTTTTATTAGTTTCTATAAATGAGCACTCTAACACCATATGTACTGGCTATCACCAAATGCAATATATGAAAAATACAAACTTGCAGCATTTCTTTAAGCTAAGAAACCAGTTAAATTATTTTTGAGAAAGGGTCTCATGATCTCAGGCTGGTCCAAAGTTACCATATAAGCCAAGGGTGTCGGACATCTGACCCTCTGCCCTTCATCTCCTGAGTACCACCAGGATTGTAGGAGTGCACCATCAAACCAGCTCATGTGATGATGGTAATAGGTATCAAACAAGGGTTTGGGCCTTCTCCACAAACATTCTACCAAATCATTTATTACCACGCCCCTTTTTTATCTAGTCTGTTTAGTCTAGTATAAAACTCAGAGCACTTCAGGATCATAATGCTGTCATGTCTAAAACTATCAAGTAATCTGGGGCAGGAGAGATGGCTCAGTGGTTAAGAGCATATACTGCTAGAGGACATCAATTTGATCCCCAGAGGCAGCTCCCAACTGCCTGTAACTCCAACTCCAAGGGATCTAACACCCACTTCTGGCCTCTGTGGACACTGCACTCACATATACAACCCCCCACTCAGCCACACACAAATACACATACTAACAAAATCAATCATTTTTTTAATGGACGTGCTTTACCTGCATGAATGTCTGTGCACCACTTTCATGACTGGTGGCTACAGAGATTGGTAGAAGATAGTTTTGGATTCCTTGGAACTGAAGTTATGGATAACTGAGAACTGTAACATGGGAGCAAGGAGTCAAACCCAGGTCTTGCCAGTGCTATTACCTATTGAGCCAGTTCTCCAGATTCCAAAATAAGTAATTTGTAAAAATACCACACAAATACCCCTAAAAATAGACCATTTAAACCAAGTAGGAGATAGTGTTTGAATCAGGAATTATTTATAAATGATCTTTCTTTATTTTATACCGGCATAGTTCATATGCTCATAGTAAGTAGCCTCAACCCACAGTAATTGAGGTCGTCCCTCAGAATAACAACGGTTGAGAGGTAGAAAGACTGATCGAAAGCATGTTCTCTAGTCCTAATTCTCCAACTATAGAGATGTCAGGGCTTTTCACCTGCAAAATAGTAATATTTGACATGATTATTTTAAAGGTCTCTGAGTATTCTGAATATGCACTTAGAATCTCCTACTCTCAAAAAATCCATAAATCTAGCTAAAGGTGGTCATGATGGGTAATTACAAAGAACAATCACAACAAATTCACAATAGTGAAAGCCAGCTGGCCAGTCTAGAGTGGGTACTTTCCAAGCATGTGGACTGAGCTTAGCGCTCTAAACAGTACTTTCAATCCTTAGCATTTAAAGATGGAGATGTGAAGCTGAACTAGCTTACTTAAAACAACAAACATTTTCCCACATCTAGTAGGTTCATTACAATTTCTACTGTTAGCTTCATAATGTCAATCAATTTAAATTCCATAATGTCAGTCTCTCATTATTCTTGTTTCATTACAAGAACAATATATTTGGAATTAAGTCTTTACATAAAATATGCATTTGCAAATTCAAATTCTATTCTGCATAGCCCTAAATACCTCAGCCTAATATGATGAATAAAAGATAAAGTGAGAGTATAAACATACAAACTTGATGCACAGACCCCAATCACAAAGATCTCATTAGAATAACCTGAAGCTGATGCTTTCAACTTCCAAACTCCTGAGACAAGGGGCTGGATGACAGTTAGTACAAGTATGAATAGAGTTTGGATTTCTAGAACCAATGTAAATACAGTGTTGTCATGGAGGCTGGCCTGTAATTACAGCAAAAACAGAATCCTTAAAGGAGGCTGGCTAGCCAGACTAGCATATTACCAAGTTCTGGATTCAACTGCAACATACAGCCTCAACGGATAAAGTGAACAGTGATTTAGAAAGATTGCTGATGTCAACCCCCAGTCTTCATATGAACACATGTGTATACATGAACACATACCACACACTCATAAGCCCAATAAATCTCCCAACTTCTTTTAATAGTCTATCACTGTCCAGAGTGTTCTAAGAATGTTTTATACTGGGCTGGAGAGATGGCTCAGTGGTTAAGAGCACCAACTGCTCTTCTAGAGGTCCTGAGTTCAATTCCCAGCAACCACATGGTGGCTCACAACCATCTGTAATGAGATTTGATGCCTTCTTCTGGGGTGTCTGAAGACAGCGACAGTGTACTCATATACATAAAATAAATAAATCCTTTTTTTAAAAAAAAAAAAAAGAATGTTTTATACCTGTGCTGTTCAATGAGGAGCACTAACTACATGTTAGTGGCTACGCCATTAATTTGTTTTTAATTAATTTAAATTAAGTGGCTACCCATGGCTGATCACAACTATACTGGCACAAGTCTACATAGATGGAAGATGTCTTAAAATTGTAATCTTAAAGTTGAATAAAACAATATAAATTCATGGAATACATGGTGTCTACTGATTTTTAACAGAAACCACAGTACACAAAACCCTGAATGCACAGCATAGTGTGCAAGGTGAGTTTTTAAACAAAGTGTCTTACAGCTCATTTCATCATTCGGTCATTTCAAAGATGGTTTTTGGATTTTACGTGTATAAATGTTTTACCTATATGTATGAATGCAGCACACATACAACTGTTACCTAAAGAGTTCAGAAAAATACATTTGATCCGCTGGAACTGGAGTTATGGATGAGCCACCATGTGGGCCCTGGGAACCAAACCCTGACTCTGCAAAACGAACAAGTGATCTTTGTTACTGAGTTATCTCTCGGACTTCTTTAATATAAAACTGTCTGGTTTTAGTTATCAGTTGCTAAAAATACATTAATGAGAGCATTGTAAATACATACAAAACTGAGAAAAATCAAGTCTAACTACAGGCTTCCTTCCCCATGCATATACTAACATAAGAGTAATAAGATCAGTTAGGGGGAAGGGTGTGCACGCCTTTAATCCCAGCACTTGGGAGGCAGAGGCAGGCAGATTTCTGAGTTCAAGGCCAGCCTGGTCTACAGAGTGAGTTCCAGGAGAGAAACCTTGTCTCAAAAAAATAAAACAAAAAAGAAATTAAAAAAATAATTAAAATAAGAGTAATAAGATCTATTGATTTAAAAGAAATAAAGTGGGAATCATACAGCAATTCAAAATGAGATGTGGAGTGAAATGCCATTAATTTCTATAAGAATAAAGTTATTAAAAATTATTTTTAATGTTGGTGTTTTAGAACATTTCAGAGAAACTGTATTTTGGATGAGCAACTAAATATATAACTGTTACATGAACATCAGCAAGAAAAGTCCTTAACAATAAGTGTCTCGTGAACAAAGTAACTTATGGGCAAAGAAAAAACCTAAGATGATGAATACATAAAGTTCTGTGGTTTTCACATCCTACTTACAAGTTTTGCTGTTTTCTGTTTTGCTACAAACATTAGCATTCTTTGTCAAAGCAAAAGTTTTGAATTCATTTCATTCCTCAATTGCTTAAATTCAAATCCTACGTATTCAGTATCTCACTACAGAAAATGTACATACATATTTGTCTAACAGCAGCTACAAAAACAACTCTGGAGTAATAGCCTCATCTTTATAGACTCTTTTCATAAGTTGTCATAGTTATCAATCTCAATTATATTATCCCTATTAATAATTCCAAAATTGGAACCTAAAATACAAGTCAAAATTCTACAACGTGTACCTGCTTATGATTTTCAATTTCCAAAAATCCTGAAGTCTATTAAGTGAAAATAAATTACAAGATCCAAATTTGCTTTACACAAGACTTAACTACAATCTTAAAACACCATTTTTTTCGAGCTTTATGGTAACTAGAAGAATGTAAGCTTAGCTGGGAAAATCCTTCAACACCAGAGCAAAACAGTAATGAATAGTTGAGAGGACCAGCTGGGCAGTGGTGGTGCTCTCTTTAATCCCAGCACTGAGTTCGAGACCAGCCTGGTATACAGAGTAATTTCCAGGACAGCCACAGCTACACAGAGAAACCCTGTTTGGGGGCGGGAGGGTCATAAAACCATTTGGTCTATGTAGTCAATGGGTGAACATTATATGAAAGAACAAGATTAGCTTCCTATGAAAACAAAAAACAATGAAGTTTGTACCCAGGCGTGGGCAATTAGTTACTAAATCTGGTACATATCCAAAAATCTTGGCTTATTCTGATAAGGTTAAAAAAGCCCAAGACCTCTGCCTGCCTTTCTCCTAACACAAGTCTTTTTATCAAAAATTATTTTGTTCAAGCAAATATTAATGTCATGATTTGTAACAGAATTAATCACTATTGTTAAAGAAAAAACTAGAAATCACCATGTATATATGAGCTCACTTGGAGCCTACTGCAATGGCTACTGTGTCTCTGTCTTCACACTAAATTCTACATCATAAGGGAGCTCAAGTTGGCTTGGGCCATTTTATTTATTTATTTATTTATTTATTTATTTATTTTTACTGTGTTCTTCTTATTCATTCATTCAAAACTCCTTAGGCACCTACCATGTGCCCCATACTATTTGAGGAATATGGAGACAGGAGTAAACAAGATACTGTTCATAACTCATGCAGTTTATGCCCTAACAAGAAAAAGACAACAATAAAGAGATAGGTAGAGTAATGTTTAATTGTGATAACTAATTCAGTGAAGCAAGTCATGCACTTATAACAGAAACCAAAAGAGGGTGAGAAAAGTTAGCGCACTAAAACACAGCATGTATAAGGGCAGCAGAAAAAAGACGATGTGTCTGTAAAAGTTAGCAAGGAGATGGTTAGATATGGAAGAAAATGGCTATTTCTTACAAGAACTCAGAGAGGAATCAAAGTCAGAGTTCCTGACTTTGACAACAGGGTAATTTACTGCAAAGAAAACTCTCAGGAAACACTGTTTCATTCACATTCCATATGTTTAAGATGTACTGGGAAGCAGGCTCTCCCATGTCACAGTGCATGTGCAGAGGTCAAATCACAACTTGCGTGAGTTGGGTCTCTCCTTCCATCATGTGGGTTCACATCCTGAAGCTTGGAGGAAAGTGTCTTTACCCACTGAGCTCTCTCAGCAGCCTATAATTACATTAATTTCAAGTCAAAATACTCAGACAGGCCAGAACAAGGACTCTAGGGATATCCATGTGACTCACTACTCAGCCACAAGCAGCTCCCTTACAGGTCTCCTGAGCTAGGTTTGTATATAAAATACACTTCCCTCCACTCTAGGGTCATTAAGGCAGAAAGACACTGCCAGTCCTGATCCTAATCATTTGGAGATGTCTGAGTCAGGAGAGAACTCAAGCACTCAACTGAGAGGATCTGGGCAGCACAGCAGTCTCCGACAGTTCCCTGGGATTTAGTTACCCACCATCAGTTCTAGCCACAAACTACTACATGGAACTATTAATCCTTGTGCACATAACTTGATGTGTACAATAATAAAAAATTTAGTATATCCAGGGTTCAGCATTATCCAACACTTCAGGCATTCCCTGGGGTTCTGGAAGGAGATTCCAGGGAATTCTGGAAGTTGATTCTCAGCATAGTTGTCCCTGAAGCCAACTCTATCTCTACTAGTCCTTGTGGGCTGGTCCTATGCATTGGTACTCTTCTCACTCAAGGCTGGTCACTGCAACCTCAGAACTACCCAACACAGCTCATTAAATGCCAACTCACTGCCCTTACCAAGCAAATCTATCAGGAGTCAGAAAAGAACAGCTCATTTTAGAAACTAAAAAACAAACAAGTTTTTAGCAATGAAACATAAAGCATCAAGAATTACAAAAAGATAAACATGTTGCTAGTTCCCTAGTGTACAAGGGCTATTTGTGGGAAAATAAAGGCTTGAAAAAAAATTAAAGAATAAATTAAAGGAAAAAAAAAATCAATTTTTAAAAACAAGCAAAAAATATGAACACTTTATCAAACAATTTAAAAAGCACATGAAAAGGTACTCTACACAACAACCATTAAGAAGTAAAAAACTTGAATCATGATGAAAGATATATACTACAAGTTAAATTCCTAGAGTCCATGTAAAGATGGAAGGAAAGAACCAACTCCCAAAAGGCCCTCTGACCTCCACAGGTGGGCAGCAGGTAACTCTGGGTAGACATACACACACTTAAAAAGGAATCATGATGAAATATTCTCTATACATTTTAGAATGGCTTTTTAAAAAACCAATGCAGCCCTTACTGAAAATGCTTGAGACCAAGTTTCAGGGTTTTTAGGACTTCAGTGTATGCCTACACACGGTCATAGATCTTAAAGGTGAGATGAGATCCAAGCCTAAACACAACGTTCATTCACGTATCATGCAAGTCTGAAATCAGCATTACTGGACTTAAGTCAAGGTGACAGTTGAAGCACACTCCCTCTGTAGACCTTTTCGGTTTTCTCATGGCTCCTGTACTCCTTGGTTTGTGTCCAGTCTCAGTCTAACCACTCTTGAGTCTTTGCATCACTGTGTATGTGTGTTTGAGTATGTATGTGTGGGGGTGAGGTGAGATGGGGATATATGAGTGGAGAGACAGACACACAGACAGGCACACACATAAAGAGTCTTCCACTTCCCTAGGGACAGTTATGATGACATCCAAAGCCTACATGAACAACCCAGGACCTGTCTATGCAAGTTTACAGGAGCCTTGTTTGCAGTTGCCAAGCACTGAAACTACCCTTTAATGAACATTAACAGTACACTCTTATAATGGATAGCTATAGCTCAGCAATAAAGAAATAATCAACTTATACAAATAGCACAAATATTAAATAGATTATGCTACAGGAAAGAAACAGGATTCCAAAGATTCTTCATGATTTTGTTGATATCACAATCTAGAAAATTCAATGCTCTGGGAAGCATAACAAGTCCAAGCTGGTTTGCCAGAGCTGGGGTAGAAGAGGCTTAAGTAGTGTTGTTAAGAACAACATGAGGAGAGTTTCTGGAAGAGACAGAACTTTCTGTACCTTGATTGTGGTGGTAGTGACCCAACCCTGTGCACATATTCAAAAAAGTTGTGTTATTTTACATAAACTTACTAATAATTGAGCAAATAAATGAATAGGTCATATAACAAAAGTAGCTCTACATTTTCCAGTTTTAAAGAAAGTTCATATACATACATAAAGTTACTTCTTTACTTAATAAACACTTAAAATTAGATGTGTGTATCTTAATTTTCATCTTCATCAAACTTACTAGAGCTTTTGTTGTTTTAATGTAAAATTGTCCATAATATTTATTTAATAACCCTATTTTATCTCAAAAGGGGGAGATGGGAGGAAAGGTTTTTGAATAGTATAATGATTATTCTCAAACTTTTCTTTTTGTTATTTTTTGGGTTTTTTTGAGTCCTGCTTCTCAGTCCTAGGAACTGCTCTGTAGAGTATGCTGGCCTCAGACTCAGAACCATCCTTTCCAGCTTCTGCCTCCTGAATGCTGCATTACAGTGTGGGCCACCACACCTAGTCCCAATCTCCTTTGAAAGAAGACTTTACAAATAGTAGTTTGTTTCTGGTGCCATTGGCCACGCAGAACAGAGCTAGATGAGAAGGGAAAGGAAAATCACATCTTTTCCATAAGCTCCGTGTAAATGGTGATGTCCTGTTTCTAAGTATTTCAGATTATAAAGACTTTTCCTTTCACTTCTTTATACTCTTCAAGCTTAGGATGTTTCTGCCACACCACACTCCTTCTGTAGAAAGACTAGTAGTGCATGAAATTAATAAGCATTGAAAAAATCTTGACTGCTAACACTTTTTGTATTTGTTACATCTATCTGTGAAACCATTTATGAAATCATAGGTGTTATTAATCCATGTATATAACTCTTAAGATGTTCAGAAAGTGTCACTGCCAGGTTTGAGTGTCAGATGATAATAGTTAAGTTGACAGGATGCATTGCTGCTGCACAAGTGTGGGGACTTGAGTGTAGGTTCCAAGCACCCATGTTTTAAAAAACCAGGCCCCATGTACATACTCAGCATTGGGTATGGGAGGGGGGATAGAGATAGAAGAACCCAGGGAGCTCATTGTCTAGCCTGCCTTCAGTCAGTCCACCTTTAGTGGAAGACTGTCTCTGAGATCAAATAAGTGTATGCATGCATGCATGCATGCATGTATGTTTATGTGTAGAAAGCAATAGAGGAAGAGACTCAATAGTGGCTTTTGGTCTCCACATGCATATATGCACCCATATCTAAATGAATATGTACATACACACCACACACATGCAAAACAGAACAGAACAGAACAGAACAGTTATTATCCTGCACTGCAGAAGGATAGGGGCCAAGGTCACTAGTAGATGGTGAGGAAAGTGGACCAGGCTACCAGGTGAGCTCAGGCTCCTGCTCTGCTGCTAAAATGCTGCCACAGCAGTCATCTCAAGGAGGCCTCTTGCTGCTTATACTTTACAGTGTATGTTTCTTTCAGAGATGTGAATGCTTTTTCATAAAAGGACAGCTTTTCAGAGCCACTCCAGTGTCTGCAGTTTCTCAAAATAACCTCAAAATATGCCAAAGAAGTCTATTTTGGGGCAGCACATTCTGGTCCCCTACAGACATATTTTTGGGTGGTAGATCCTGAGCCCTAGCAGTCTCTGCTGCTCTGGTGAAGGGAAGGTGACATCGAGTGCCGATGAGTGAAAAACACCAAGTCACTTATCAGCTTTAGTCAAGCTTCCCTGCCTTTCTCTCATTTCCCTGGTTGGGTCAGGCCTTCAGTTTTTTTCCTTCACGGGTTGCATAATTATCTTTCAAGATAGGTTCCTTTTATCAGTGAGCTGTAGTGACAAAACCCACACATAGGACCATTGTGTGTACTGGGGATTGAGCAATCAAAAAAGACCTTTGTCCTAAGGAAGTCCTGAAATAGCTTATCCTTTATATAGAGGCACTTAAGTCCAGCCCCTTTTAGCCTATTACAGGTGTACTGTAATTACATCTACTCTATTACATTCTCTGCCCTGCTCTGTCTCTGTCTCTTCCCTGACCCCCCACTTCAATACAAATGAAAGCAGCCACTGCAGTCAGTTGTCAGCTTTTTGTATTACCAGGTTTACATCTGCAAATTTAGTCAGCTGCAGATTAAAATCAGACTATTGAGTCCATACTAAATGTGTAGACTTTCTTCTTGCTGTTCCTTTAGCAATACAGTAAAGCTATTTACATAGCATTTGTATTGTATTAGGTATTATAAGTAATTCAGAGATGATTTAAAGTATATTTAGGGGGATGTACAAAGGTTATGGGGAAGAAAGGAGGGAGGGAAGAAGAAAGGAAGGAAGGAAGGAAGGAAGGAAGGAAGGAAGGAAGGAAGGAAGGAAGGAAGGAAGGAAGGAAGGAAGGAAGTTAGTTTAAAAATAAAGCATGCTGAGCCTAATGTGGTGCATGCTTTTAATGCACCACCTGGGAGGCACCGAAAGGCTAATTTCTGTGAGTTCAAGGGCTACACAGTGAGACATTGTCTCAAAATAAAATAAATAGAAATAAAAAGCCTAGAAGACATGTTTGTTAGGGAAAGTAGTGAGACCTAGGAGGTTGGCAAGATGGTTCAACTGTTGAGGAACACTTAATTATCGTGCCACGGTTCTGGGCTCTGTCCCAGCATCCACCAGCACGTCACTGTACCACACAGGTACAATAACATGCACTCTCATACAGTACGGGTACAGTAACTCATGTGGCAGGATCGAAGGTTGTCTATGCTATGGCACTGAAAGTGTTTAAGCAGAGAGGTAATTTTAACTTAAAAAGTGGTAATACTAGCAACCATATATAGATCATCTTCTACTATTCTGAGGACTTTATACCCTGAACTGTCAGGTACAATAATTATTTTTATGGCCTTTTCAACTGAACCCTCGGTCAACTAGTTGTGTTTTTTAGGAACTCACTAGCTCACTGTGGCCATGGTTACTAGAGAAGATCATAGCTTCACATTACTTCTATCACTACACAAACTTTCATTAACACTGATATATATTAATACAAATCCTCATAGCTTGATTATAAAATAAACACTGTTAATCTCCACTTTATAGGAAAAATGTGGTACAAAAGTATTAAGCAAATTACTTAACTTCTTAAGACAAGCAGTACCAGATGGTCTGGGATTTAAACCTAGGTTCTTAATCCCTTCAAATAGTCACTCTGGACAAGTGTACTGACTGACTGGAAAGAGAGAATGGTGTTGGAGGCAAGTCAGGCAGAAGAGAAGTACTGAGGAACAGCGGGATGGAGATGAGGCAACTTCAACAACATCACTAGAATGGAGATGAGGCTAATTAACAGATATTCAAGGGTAGGAGAAGAGTGGGAACAGCTTAGAAAGAAATCTAAAAGACAACAAATGAAGTGTGAAAACTAAAAGGGATGTCCCGACTTCAAGCATTAGTCAACAGGAATGGCTCTTCCTAGAGTAACAATTTAGGAGAGCAAGTTCAAAGTAACGGATCTGGGTCATGACCAGTGAGAAAGAATTCAGATAAAAGCTGTCGAATGAGTTAGACAAGTCCAGAATCCAGAAGAGAGTTCTAGATTAAGATAGAAAATTCATCATCAATGCACAGAGACGTCTAAAGATAACTCAGGAAGTAGAAAAAATAAAATGGAGGCATAGGAATAACAACAAGCAAGATAAATGCACAGGATAAAACGCCAGGAAACTGAAACACACTGTTACCAGACAGACGGGAGGGAAGAAAGATGCTGGGGAAGATTTATCCCAGAGGGAGAGGACGAAAAGGACAGACAAGTCCCTAAGGCTGCTGGGAGATCAGTCACACAAGCCTGGAAACTGCTAACAAGCGACTTAAAGCCAGGAGGGGTAGCACACAACTGTAACACAGTACTCACAAGACAGAATTAAGATCCAAAGTTCAAAGCTAGCCTAGGCTACAGGACAAGACCTCATGTCCAAAAAAAAGTTAAAAAACAAAACAAAACAAAATGAAAAAAAAAAACTATAAGAGTACAGTAGGGGCGAAAGTCAAATTGTAGCAGATCTGGAATGAAAAAAATGTGGTTTTTTAAATTGTTGTTGTTCTGTTTTTTACAAAAGAGATGAGGAAAGTAAACAAGACGGGACTAGAAAACTGGCTTAGCAGATACAAGCACTGGCACTCTCTGAGAAGACCATATAGCTTGATTCCAAGCACCAACATGGTGACTCACAATGGTCTATAACTCTGGTTCCAGAGAATGAGCTTATGTAGATGGGTAGATCAATTCAATCTATGAAAGGGAAAATAGAAGTATGTGTCAGAATGAGAAAGTCAAAGAGAATGGAGGAAATGCTGAAGTACTGTAGTGCAAACAGGTTACATAGAGACAAATCCTTAGCAGAAGGCAAAGCTGAGATTAGCATCCACCAATCTGTGAATAGAACCCTATCAGAGGGTTGGATGGTCTTCTCTACAATAAAACCTGTCCTTTAGAAGAGCAGAAAAGGAAAGCGTCTGCCTTAACTTTTAAGCCAAGGATTTTCAAACAGGATGCAAAAATACCGGGAATAATGGCAGACATTAGAAGAGCACACATGTAAA
>JADRCC010564705.1:0-14341 GCA_019843855.1 Hylomyscus alleni
CATAGTTCTCAATGGGACTTTGCAGTCTACTGAAGGAGAGAGGTAATTATCAAGTTTCACCCAGCAATCTACCTGCCTGCATGATACACTTTTGCAATAGTGGCACAGATGTTATGGAATAACCAACCATTTTTAAAAACTGGATTCATGAGATGGAGCTCATACCTGACACTGCTGAAGTAGCCAGGAACCTAGGGCTAGAGAGGTCATAGGCCTAGGGGGAAATCTGCTATTTTTCTGTTAAAGGAATAAAGCAAGAAAGTGATTCTTAATGTCATATGGCTGTACACATAGAGCAGAGTATAACTTAACCCTCATTGGGGAAGTTTCTTCTTATAGTAGATGGGAATTAACAAAGAGATCCACAACTGGACAAAGTGCAGAGACGGGGAGAGTTTGGAGCACTCCGCCCTAAGTGGGATGTCGTCATCAAACCTTTCCCATCAAGACTCAGAGATCCATACAGAAGATAAGGCAAAAGGATTGTAAGAGGCAGAGGCAGTGGGTGACTCCAAGGAAATTGTCTTCCAGACAATAGTGCTGATAAACACACGAGCCCACAGAGACTGTGAGAGCATGCACAACAACTGCACAGCTTCATCCCGGGGGTATTGAGCATCACAAAACCGACACCATGTTGTCTGTGTGTGTTTTTGCTTCATTTTGATGATCTCTGTCTTATCCTTTTCTTTTTTATTTTGTCTGTTTTGATTTTTATGTTTTTTTTTTTCCTTTAGAGAAAGAGAGAACCTCTCCCACCAAAAACAAAAAACAAAACAAAATAAAAACCTGAAAGCAGATGTGTAGGGAAGTGGGGAAAATCTGAAAGGACTTAGAGGAGGGAAAAGAATACTACCAAAATTCATTATATAAAATTTAAAAAAAATCCTCTGGCTGGAGAGATGGCTCAGCGGTTAAGAGCACTGACTGCTCTTCGGAAGGTCCTGAGTTCAAATCCCAGAAACCACATGCTAGCTCACAACCACCCGTAATGAGATCTGACGCCCTCTTCTGGTGTGTACTTACATATAATAATAAATCAATCTTAAAAAAAAAAATCCTCCAAATACATCAAGACCTAAAGAACATAAACAAGATTACGTGACTAAATTTTTAGATGTCAGATAAAATTATCATTTCTGATGTAATTGAGTGGACAGATTGTTTCCAGTAATATTTATTATGAGCCATCAAAGCACATGTAAGTAAGACAAAATGTCAGCACATTTGAATATTTTAATCAAATAACACTGATTGTAATGATGTGGAAAATATATGTGTGTGTGAGGTGTGCACATGTGTATGTGTTTGGAAACCAGAGATCAACGTCCAGACTCTTCCTCTGAGACAGCCTCAGAGCCCAGAGCTCACTAGCTTGGCTAGGCTGGCGGGCCAGCAGCATCCCTGGATCAGGCTCCCTAGTACTGGGGTTTACAGTCACTCTTGGCTTTTATATGGGAGCTTGGGGTCTGAACTTTAGTCCTCATCTTGCTCAAAAGTTTTCTCAGCTCTGAAAATATGTGTTAAAAGAGAACAAAACAGAAAAGAAATAAGAAATCTGGAATTTCAGGTTAATTTTTGATGCAGGAATATGGGGGTGTATGTTTGGTTTGGTGAGAAAGTCTCCTGTTGGAGAGAGAGGAGGAGGCACTGAGAGGACGAAGGTGAAACAGACATAATCCCTTCTGTGATCCGGAAAGTCTAGATTAATACCCTAAATTGTCAAATAGCCACTCATTAATACCCTAAGTTGTCAAATAGCCGCTTGCCTCACTTGTCAACAGTGATGAACTGGCGTATACTCATGTTCATTTTAAGAACTCAGAACTCTCACAACACCATTTTGTGGTCACACATGTAGTTTTGAAAAATAGTTTATTCAAAGTTATGAACAATGTCAAGAACACTACTTAGCTACTTAGTTACCATTTTAAGGATAGCGTACAGATTCATAGAGTTAACATTGTGGTTTCCAGAGAGATGCCTTAGATTCCGCTTTTATGGTCCTCTACAGTAAGACTGTGACAAATTAATGAAACAATTTATCTGCTATAGTCATATAACCCTATACAGTGGTTCCCGGCCTCGTTGATCATACATCCCTCCAGCTATTGTATACAATAGGTTTCCTCAATTGGAAGTCAAAAGCTAACCCTCTCAGAAATGGTCATATTATACTCCATTAATGTTCTGTTACTGTCTTTTACCGTTTTAAGTTTTAAAACATGTAAGTTTTAAGCCTGTAAAAATGTAGTAGAAACTGCTGTTGTCTAAATAAGTAAAACTATCCCTTTAGTAGCTTAAAATATCACTACATGGTTGAATACAAATTTTACTACTTTAATAACAGTAAAATACAAAAGAAGTTTAGGGAACTACCTTGTAACCAGTGGGTATATGTAAAATTCTGCAGTACAGACTAAGTACAGAGGAATAAGGGTGTGGGTGTATAGACGTCAGAGGACACAGAAACAAAGCTTAGGGAGTAGAAGATCAGTTATGGATATGTTGGCCAAAAGAACCAAAGAAGTGGCAGAAGTTAAGCCCATCTATTCTGCTGTGAGCATTGCTGCTGCGAAGCCAAGCAGGACGTGTGCATAAGGAAAGGGAGCAGGCAGAGACATTCCATCCAAGCAGACACGTAACCTCCAAAGCCATGGCTCTTGGAAATCAATGAGAAGGACGCAGTGCGCCATAAACATAGGCGGTAACCAGCTATTGAAAATTTGAGGTTAGTTTAGTGTCTCTCCAGTAAGAGGACTTCAGACTGCATCAGGAGATCCCATTCTATCCTGGTCAGTTCTTCCCGAAGACTCTAAGTGTGTTAAATATAGTCGATGATTTCAGTCACGGGTGTGAACTAACATGTCTTTCGTTTCCTAATGTAAGCTGGCTTGCTTAAAGTTAAATGGCTGTGTTGAAAAAAAAAATTGGAATTTTAAGGAAACAAGCACAGGTAACATCACTCCACTCACAAACACGGACTTTCTGTTTCTTTGTTTCCCAGTCATCCTGCCTTTCCCGCATTTATCCCGTCTGTCTAGATATGCAGGCATCTGGAGTGCTACGGTTCTTGACTGAAAGGGCCGATCTGAGGGTTGCCTGGGGGCATCTATGGAGGCATTTGGCATTTTATTCTGAGAAACAGCGATCCTCCCACTAGCTGGTCCTCCCACTAACCGCTCTAGAACTACAATCTTTTGTTTAGAACCAAGGAAAATTGTGTAGGTGTTTTTTGTTTGTTTTTACTTTGTTGTTTTGTTTTTATGAAGGTCTTTGAAATGGACCCTTTCAGATGCAAAACACAAGCTGTGGTGCGGGCTCTTCTGAAGAGGCCTGTGAGTGTGATTTCATACAGGACTCAAAGCAGAAAAAAAGAAAGGGCAAGGCTGAATCTCTTTCAGTTTCTTTAGCAATGCCCTAAGTCATATATTCATGTGTTTACTGAACGTGCAGCTGTACAAAAGGAAATAAGAGAATCTTTCCGTATAACATTCCACATCATCTTAAACCAAGAATGGCCTTCTTTCTCTCTGTTAGCTTTTCTTCAGTTGGAAACATCAGTCAGTCAACCCAGAACCCACAGACTCTTTATTGCCTTACACTTTAGAGAGCTTAAACATGATATTGTTACCGCTCTCATCCTTTTCTTCCACTAGCGCAAGCTGGTTATCTTTTACTCCTATGTACGTGCCCGGAAGATTCTTGCATTCAAACGAAACAAAGTCAGAGGACTTTTTGTGAAGGACGAAGAAGGCCTGTTCTGGCGGCGAGACGTCACCCTTTTGGAGCTGAGGAAAAAAGAGAAGCCAAGGTGTGAATGGGGAGTCCAGAGCTAACATTGCCTTCCTGGGTCAGGATCCACGGGGGACTGATCATTTACAGCTTGATCTTTCTAACAAGCTTGTATTGAGTCAAGGAGGGAGAAATGAGCCTCGAAGGGAACAGAGAGGCTGTGCGGAAGAGGGTAAAAGTGATTCATGGAGAGTTAATACATTTGGATAAGCAGCTTGCCGTAGACTGACCAGATCTACTTGCTTAATACTTCACAAGCCTCTTCTCTTTAATTCTCACAGCAAGTTTATATGGAATAATTACCTTGGTCAGCTACTGTGTAACAAACTATCACAAAACATCTGAATTTGGCCGGGCGGCGGTGGCACACGCCTTTAATCCCAGCACTTGGGAGGCAGAGGCAGGTGGATTTCTGAGTTTGAGGCCAGCCTGGTCTACAGAGTGAGTTCCAGGACAGCCAGGGCTACACAGAGAAATCCTGTCTCGAAAAAACAAAACAAAAAAAACAAAAAACCATCTGAATTTGTCCCCCTCTTTTTTGCTGAGTACTGCCTTTAACATAGAGAACATGTCTACTAATATATCCAGTAAACCTTGACTTTTCAGTTTAGCCAGAACTCTGTGGATTAGTTAGGCATTCACCTCTAGATTGGTTCATTGTCAATTTAAACACAGACATATTTTAATTGAGTTGATTATTAAATTAAGTTGTTCAATTAAATTAAGCTAATTTAAATACAGATTATTGTTGTTATTTATGTTATTTTTAAGAATTTATGTGGCTGTGTGTGGGCGTGTCCACATAAGTGTAGACACCTGTAGAGGCATCTACTGCCTTGGCGCAGGAGTCACCTGTGTTGTGAGTCACCTGACAATGGATTCCGGGGAGCAAACTCCTCAGGTCGTGAGAATGAGCTCTCGGGTGCGGAGGACCTGTGTGGGATTATTATTTCAATCCAATGAGTTTTGTGATAGTTTGTTGCACAATAAGCCCACCAAGGCAATTATTCCATAGAAACTTGCTGTGAGGATTAAAGAGACAGGGCTTGTGAAATATTAGGCAAGTGCTTGATATGCCATGGCAGCCCACTGTTATTTTCGAGGCTTTCTGCTAGATTTTGCATCATACGCACTTGAGAGTGTTCTCCCGAGAAGAACGCTGGTCACTGTGCACTGTGTGTGTCGATGTCTTACGCGGCTCGATTGCTTTGAGATTTTATATGTTTATAGAAACCATCTCCCTTGTTATGTTCTCCCATGTCCTTCCTTCTCGCTCTGGCCTCTTTGTTCTTTACATGATCGGAATTTTTTGTCATGGCTGACGTACACCTGCTGTTTGCTGAGCGAGAATGGATGAGATGTGGAATGGATTGCTGCCCCAAGCTGCTGATGTGTGGACATGTTTGCTGCCCTCCCCTTGACAGACTTGGAGCGAGAAATTATCTTATATTAAAAAAAAAAAAATTCTGGAGCTGGAGAGATGGCTCAGCACTGAAGAGCACTGACTGCTCTTCCAGAGGTCCTGACTTTAATTCCCAGCAACTACGTGGTGGCTCACAGCTATCTATAATGGGATCTGATGCCCTCTTCTGGTGTGTCGGAAGACAGTGACAGTATATTCATATGCATAAGATAAAAAAATTCAATGAAAAAAAAAAAACAATTCTGGAAGTACACAGCCAAATGGAGAGGCTGTGAGCTCACTCTGTGCAGACCTGTCTCTCAAACTGTGGTGAAGGGATGAAGCCCCGGAGGACTGTTCAGACGTTAGATCTGATTCGGAGGTGGGGGAGCTGAAAATCCTGCTTTCTCATAAGTTCTCCAGTGATTCTGTGTTGTTGCCAGAGACTAGACTTGTAGCAACAAGGCCACACACGTCACACTTCTCTCCCTTTCCTTAGAAGTGACTGACTGTACTTTATTTACACAGTATGTACTTCTGTCTTCAAAGTTGCCCTAACATCTAAATGCACGTAAAGAGGCAGAACCGAATGTGGCTGGTCTATAATCCTATTTCTGTTACCTCCACAGAGTAGTCCTTGTCATTGGCATGCAGCCAGATGTCTGTGTCTTTGATAGGACTCATGTTCACCATCAGCTTCTTCCCATCCACACCGTCGCCTTAAAATAAAAATTATGAGGTGAGGTGATACAGCTGCCACTAGGCCACATTTGACCCCTCTCTTAGACAGAGGCAATAGATACTTCAAAACCCCTGTTATGGGACTTAGAGAGATGCTCCCTTCATTATGAGCACTGGATGCCCTTGCAAGAGGACCTGCATTCAATTCCCAGAACCTGTAGAGTGGCTCACAGCTACAGGACATCCAGTGTTTTCTAGCTTTCTCCAGCTCTATATGCATCTCAAGCACTTACATACATGCAAGTAAAAGATTCATACCCATAAAATAAAAATAAAATCTTTTTTTAAAAAAAATCTGTTGCTCCAAAAAAATCATCTGTGGCACACGATTAATACAATTTTACCTATCAATTAAAAGTAAAAAGAAATTAGAAATCAAAAAACCTAAGCCCTGTAACTCATCTTAATTTAACTTAACCAAAAGAACCTCAGTTGCAAATGAAAATAGCTCCTTAATCCGTTTAAAAGTATTTGCACCCAAATATCAAGTAGATAGCCCCTCCTTCCTTCCTTCCTTCCTTCCTTCCTTCCTTCCTTCCTTCCTTCCTTCCTTCCTTCCTTTCTTCCTCCCTCCCTTCCTTCCTTCCTTCCTTCCTCCCTTCGTTCGTTTCTTCGTTTATTTCTTCCCCCAAGATAGGGTTTCTCTGTGTAGCCCTTTCTGTCCTGAAGCTCACTCTGTAGATCATCTGGCTTTGAACTCAGAGATCTGCTTGCCTCTGCCTCCTGGGTGCTGGGATTAAAGGTGTGCATCACCAAGCCCAGTCCAAGAGTCTTTCTAAATCTTTCTAAGAAGAGGTTTAAGTTTTTACTTGCTGTTATTGTTCTGGTCTTTTGTAATTTAACTGATGCCAGTGGATACTGCTTTGGTCCTCAGCTTCCCCCTGTTCATGGGAAGCCACGGAGAGCGGTCCTCTAATAGACGATAATAGAACATTTCCCCTTCTGCCTTCTCATGGCTCAGTGTTGCTCTCAGACTAAGTTCTGACCAACTGAAGAGAAGCAGACCTGTGATACACAACTCCTAGTTGTGCCCTGAAGGGGAAAACATATGCAATCACTCACCTTCCTCTCTCTTTCTGATTGGGCATAGTAGTGAGCCATTCCATGTGATGGAATGATGTAGAAGGAACTGCTTCTGGACTACCTTTGAGCAGAATTTTTTGAGTCATGGCTGAGATGGGCTGTCCTATTATAAGTGCAGCTAAGCCTTTATCCTACTAATCCAAAAGTAGACGAAGTGGAATAATGCTCTGAGAAGCTAAGATTTTACAATGAGTGTGGGGCTGAAGATAACCTTTTGAACCTCTTTTTCACGGCAATCACGGTCTACTTCAGATTCATCTTTGTTCTGGGCGTGAATGCAAACACCACCCCCCCTCTCCCTGCCTCCACATTACCTGATTGATTTGCAGGAAAGGAAGACTCATAGTAACGTAGTAGCACCTGGTCTGAAAGACAGCATTGGGTCTCATTAGGTGATAGATAAACGTATCAAAAGGTTTCCTATCCATCAGTCCTGGTCCTCGGGCAGGGACACAAACATCCTCTCCTTTTGTCATGTACCAAAAAATCAGAACTTCGGTGATTCTTAGAAAGATCTCCAAATATATTGTGCTCTGATGAATTCTCCAATATACAGGTGATATCGTTTATGACAAAGAAATATTCTTTCACAAAAGACTATGCTTTGGTGACACTGGAAAGGTGGACAAGATCTTATTATTCAGCATTAGTAAATACATGTGGTCCCTCCTTCCATATTTCTCAGTATGTATTTCTCAAAGTCTGTATTACTGGCTGAAGATTGTGAGTCCTCCTTCTTGACATGGGAAGAATTACCAAAGATGGAGAAGCTCACTGCTGTTGAATATCTCAGTTAATCTACTGTTGATAACTTGGTAGATTTTTTTTTTTTAAACCTTGTCAGACATTATTACTAAGTATGGATGTGAGGAAATACTCTACCTTTTTCTTGGTCTTTTCCAGAATCTTCAACGTTGATCACATAACATCCATTCTCCAAAACAAAACTGACAGATTGGTCGTTGTATGTGCTCAGGGAGGCACAAGATTCTGTTAAAAGTGAAGTTCCTGTCATTAAGAATAAAAAACAAACAATTCTATGAAGAGCCATTCTCTTGGCTATTTAGATGAATTATTTCCTCTGAAGAGTTTTAGTTTTTAGTGTGAGCTAGCCTTTGTCATTGTAACATAGGCCAACGCTAAGTACCAGAGTTGATATTCCACCACAGTGGGATTAAAGGTGTTACCTTCCTGCACAGTGGGGTGGGGACAAGGAGGAGAGTGCCCTTTCTTACCTTCTTACAGTCTAGGGGACAGCAGAGAAGAATGGTCATGTTTTGGAAGACACAGGTGAATGTATGCCCCTTTATAAAGCGTGATCACTTAGAGATTTCCAACATGCTAGGGCAGTGGTTCTCAACCAGTGGGTCTTAAATGATGCTTCTACATACTGCATATCAGACATCTTACATTTCAGATATTTGCATTAGGACTCATATCAGTAGCAAAATTACAGTTATGATGTGGCAACAAGAGTAAGTTTGTCGTTGGGGTCCCCACAGCATGCGGAGCTAAGTTAAAGGGCTACAGCAGTCAGGAAGGTTGAGAGCCACTGGTCTAGGGGGGTGCAGATGTAAGCTAGTTCTGCTTTTGCCTGGACAATCAAGACACGTACAGAGCACATGATAACATTTTAAAAGCATACTTGGGTAAACTGAAGCAGACTTGGACCCATCTGAGGATACTACATTAAAATTTACCTTATCTTCTGCATGTTATTGAACTTTGCAAAGAAATAATATTCAAATTAGAAAGAATTTGCATGTGAAATCTAAACCAAAGTAATTTAAATCCAGTTTGTGAGAAACTTGAATATTGACTAGGAAGGTAATATATTTATATTTAAACATATACTAAATACACATACTAGAAATATACAATACAAAAATACACTCTAAGTTGTCTCATATAATATCACATATAAAAAAATATATATTAAAATGGCAATATGTGATTCTTAATCAAGCTTCCTTAATGATATTGTCAATTTATTAATTAATTACTTAATTTGGCCTTTTGTCTGTCTATCTTTGAGACAGTTTCTCACTATCCAACTTTGACTGTTCTGGGACTCACTGTATAGACCAGGCAGACCTGAACCCAAGGAATTCACCCACCTGCCCAGTGCTGGGATTGAGATCACATGCCGCTATGAACAGCTCTCACTCTGAATTTTTCTCACACTGATAGAGACTAGGGGCAGAACCTGGCACATGGGGCAAGTGTTCTACCACTGAACTACACTCCCTGGGTTCTCTTCACTTCTTGATAATCATCATTTTACTTAGAACTCAGCAAAAATGGTAAAAACTTAAAACTATTCTTCAAGCCACATCATGTTAAAATTGTATTTTTTTTAAAAAAAAAAAATAGTTCTTTTATTTTCTTTCACAGTGAACATTTTGAAATGTGGGGACTGGCGCTTTTTTTTTTCCTCCTCTCTCAAAGGAAAATACATTTATCAGGACTGAAGAAGACACGATCCTAACCTATAGCAAGTATTTCAAAATACCAATGGAATGCTAACCATAGATTGAATAGGCACAGCTGCACCACACCCAGTTTGGATACCACTGTCCTGGCCTACAGGCAGGAAACAAACGTTTCCGATACGTGTGAAGACACACTCTTGAGTCTGCTCTGTGGAACGGTGCTTGCCAACGCCCCGTGTCCTGTCTCTCACCTTGCCCCACACGTCCCCTAGGACCAGTCATACCTTGAATATTCAGTGTGTCCACTGACTCAGCAAATGCTTGGATACTGCCAAGCAGGGATCTCTTCCTGGAATCCTGTGGATAGGCAGTGAAGCTCTTTTCATGCTTGCTACCTACAAGACAGCAGCGGGGCACGGAGTGAGCATCAGTCTTCATTCTGCAAACATGCTGCCCTTTGTGAAGGCCAGCATGGCGATGGCGGAAAGTGATCCCAGGGCTGTGCTCATCCCAATGGTCTAATGGGATCAGCTCCTCCTTAATGACGAGGTAAAGTGAAGGCCATTTGCACTCCAGCAGAGCACACCAAAGGGAGAAACAAAAAAACAAACAAAAACAAACAAAAACTTTTTTTGGCTGCCCCCCAAAAAGCAGCCACCGTGAACCATTTCGTTTGCTTCCTCTATGTTACAGAATGTCGTCCCACAGGATTACATGTTTACACACACTCTTGGGTCTTCTGTTTCGGCCCACCAGTGTATCCTTTTCTAAAACGGATTCTAGAGTAGACTTTCAGAATATTTATTTAGAAATTCTTAAAAAAAGAAAAACCTTTTCTAAAATGGCCAACACATTATCATCTGTATTCTTTTCTGCAAGGAGAATTTAGGTAAGAAAAACAATTGTATACACACACACACACACACACACACACACACACACACACACACAGGAAATAAAAGCAAATAGATGCCCATCAGTCTGCCCAGGAAGGTACTTACCTGATTTTAGTGAATATCTTTTCGTGGGTTCTTTCACAAAATAGCCAGTCTCCTTTCTTATGGTGAGGCCAGACCGGAGCCTCATGCAGTAGACATGGCAGATTTCTTTGGCCTTCTGTTGGGATCCTAGCAACAGGAAAAAAAGAGGTAGATTTATGTAGGTTATATCCTACAATATATACAGCGCCTCCAACAGAGGTTGGAACAGCACTACTTCATCAAAAATTAACTTTACTTGCTTTTTATAGCAAGCCATAGGTAGGACATGCAAAATGAAATAAAGTCTTTTCTCCTTACCGTGACCCAGTCTTTGACAGGAAGCAACTTAAAGGAGAAAGGGATTAGTTTTGCCTCAGGTCCTTTATGGAGGGAAGGTGTGTCTTTATCTGTATTCTTCTTAGTTCGAGACCCAACCCATGGGACGTCGCATGGGACGTTTCAGGGTGGATCTAAGCTAATCCTTTCCAGAGAATGCTGTCATAGATACATACCTAAAGACGTACCTCATGAATGCCCTAAGTGGTTCTAAATTCAATCAAGTTGACATTTAAAATTAGCCATTGCAGACCTTGGGGTTTAATAGCCAATATGCTGGAGTTGTATTTTGCTGCCAGGTGGTTATTGAAGCACTGTAGGTCTTTAGAAATCTGGTTGTTTTTTTTTTTTTTTTTTTTTTTCATAATTCCATTTGAGGGAGCGTAGCTCTACATTCAGTATGGACCAGTCTTTGCCTAACTGAGGGGCATATTACCATCCACAGGAGATGTCTGCTCCTCTAGAATAAACTTTTCATACTTTTTGGAGGATGGCTGTAAACCATAAAGGTTTATTGATACTAAAATAATTGCCATTAACCACATAGCAACACGAGGCCAAACACTCAGCTAATTACTTTTATGTGCCTTTTAACTTAGCCATTCATGATAAGCTTGCCAAGTATTAGCTTAATTTTACAATGATAATGTGAGGAGGTTTTTGACTCTGCCCAGAGTTACGTGGCTTGTGAGTTGTGCTAAGGAGTGTGTTACAGTTAAATGTCCCCACTGAGTCAGACTCCCAACCTTCTGACCCTGTTTGGGAGATGGTGAAAACTTTTGGGGCCTTGCTGATAAATATCGACCACAGGGGCCTGTCTCAGATCATAGCCTGGTCCTTCAGTCTCCCATTCCTGGGAACTGCCATATGAGAAGCCCCTGGAAGCTACGGCAATCATAGACCAAACTGGTCGAGCCGCCATCCCTGACAGATCCTAATGGCCTTTACCTTCTAAGCCATGAAGCAAAATAAACTGTCAGCTTTTATGTTGCTTCTGCTGAGGATTTAGCCATAGAGATGTAAAGTTAAATAATGCAGTATGTTTAATATCAAAGCTACTCATTAGACTCTACCTCTACCAAAGAAAAGGGCCCCTGGCCAGGTGTAGTCATGCCTCGAGTCCCAGTACTCAAGAGACTAAAGCAGGAGCGTTGTGAATTTCCGGATCAATGTGACCTACATAGAGTCTTATTTGGCGGGGGAAGAAGTCTGTACTGCAATCTGAGGGACCAGCCAAATGCAAATTCAGTCAACTGAACTATAAAGGTCAACTAGTTATTCAGTAATTCTCATTTTACTTAGCCCAAGAAAAATTTAAGTCCCGTGCAGACAAGCCCATCGTGTCTTGGACATCATAAATAGATGATCTAGGGTCAGATGGCGATGAAGGCTAGAACATGTGAATTATAAGATCTCAGTATTCGAAGCGAGCTCTGGCACCAATGCCTACTCCACGAGGCAGTGCCAATAAAAGGCCTCGTTTTCTTGGAGTCTTTAGACAGTGCATTCTTTAGTGGGAGGAAACTTGGGAACACCAAGTCACTGCCCGGAATTGTTATTTCTGCATAGAGCATTTTGATGTAACTTCAAATGAAAGGATCAATTTAACTGTGATTTTTCTGGCCATTCAGAAACCACTGTCAAAATTTTTTCTTTTAAATCCTGACTGCTAAAGAAATGTGTTGGTGGTCCAGTGCCTCGGGAAGGGCAGAAGTCGTCAGGATATCGCTTTCCTTTCAGGCCATCTGTCACCGTCTAAACTCCTTCCTGTCCACAGAGCTCTGTTACCCTCGTGGGTGTTACTCTTCCAATATAAAAATTATGATGTAAATAGTCATAATTCCTCTCTCTATTGTTGATGTTAAGAGTCTAAGATTCCCACAGGCCCATCTCCCCAGAGGTGCATACCGCAGGCATGGATCTACTATATTTAACCTCATTTCTATTTCATAGTATTCCAAACTTTGCATTTTTATTGAGTAATTATATTTGGTTCGTTCTTCTTTATTTGTAGCCTGGGTATTTTCACTTGAGTTTTTTTTCGTTTACAGATAGATAATCATTAAATTGACACTCCAAAGGTCCTTGGTAGATCTGCAGAGTGAAAGTGGATCCGTTTGTTGGTTAATCAGGGGTGAGGTTTTGAGGATTTGTTGGCAGGAGCTGTGAGGGCTGTCAAAATAATAAGGAATAGTTTTAAATGAAAGGAAAATAAAAAGGGAGACAGAAGCACCTTTCCAGGTTTGTGAGGGGAGGGCAAAAGACGACTGTTCCCTAAGTTCATACTGATCTCCGGCCCCTAACATCTAAGTGGCCACTGTCCTGTGTTGTACCAAATAACAATAGTGATGATGTAAAGTCTGTTTAAGAAAACAACAGCCGTCTCTTTTTTTCAACTCTTTTTTTTTTTGTTGTTGTTGTTGTTTTGTTTTTTTCGAGACAGGGTTTCTCTTTATAGCTCTGGCTGTCCTGGAACTCACTCTGTAGACCAGGCTGGCCTCGAACTCAGAAATCTGCCTGCCTCTGCCTCCCAAGTGCTGGGCTTAAAGGCGTGCGCCACCACTGCCCGGCTCTTTTTTTTTTCTTTTTTCTTTTTTCTTTTTTTTTTAAGGACCTGTGATGTGGGAAGTTTAACCAGAGCAGGAGTTACAGGTGATTGTAAGGCACCATGTGGGTCCTGAGAATCGAACCCAGGTCCTCAGGAAGAACAGCAAGGGCTCTAAAACTGCTGAGCCATCATCTCAGGCCCTTTTTTCAACTCTTATATTCTTGAGAGTTTTTGGTAAGGTAGCTGGTCTTCATGTTGAAATAGTAAATATCTGATAATAGATTTAATAGTGTTTAAAGCAAGGATGCTTAAGCTCTTACTTCTTATTTTGCAAGGCGGGACCAAGGCTTTGCCTGCTGTGCTGCTGAACTTTGCTGGAGAAATCTTGGAGTACTTCGAATACTTCATTCTAGGTCTCATTTTTCAGGTTTCTGTGGGATTAAAATATAACATTAGTCCAATTATACGAACCTGAACCATCAGAGACAACCTTGGCTACCTCACTATGAAACTGATAGCCATATGAGGGTAAAAAAGAATAAATTTGATTTATTAGTATTTCTGACTGTACACTTAGGCTAGCATCTAGCCATAGAATCAAGAAATAAAATAATAAAAGCAGAGAGAAATCTGAGGCTGAGTCGTGTTATTGTACTGAAATCTCAGTACTGTTTTGTTGTAGTGTATAGAAAAAAAAAGGCAGCCATACTGATCTTGTATGATTTTTCTCTGTAGGGGGAAAAGAAATAAATATGTAACTCAGAAGACAAGGCAAATGCTCTGTGATGCTAAATTTGAGTCAGTATTAAACAAATGCCAAGCAGTGTGTGTGTGCACATTTTACTTTCTAAATATTTTCTCCACTAAAAGGAACCATGACTCCAGATACGGGGCCAGGAAAATAATAATGACCATAAAACACGTTATGCCAGAAAACACTCAGCTATTAAAAACTACATGAGTTTGTGTCAAAAGCATACAGGAGTCACTGTAGAGGGTTTCATCGTGTCAGATTTGGCACCAA